>UELU01138442.1:0-25376 GCA_900490025.1 Megastigmus dorsalis | reverse complement strand
AGCTGCCTTGTTTTCCAGTCACGATACAATCGCCACCGTTGTGAATTATAAGGAGAGCCGTGGCTGCTGCGCTGCTGCTGCTGCCGAGAGAGAGAGAGAGAGAGAGAGAGAGAGAGAGAGTCAATACTGCACGAGAGCACATGCACATAAGTGTAACAATGAATGTCACGATAAATTATTGGCTGCTCCTACTGATAATAAACCGTTCGTTGGGTGTGTCTATACTCTCTCCCCTCTCTCTCTCTGTCTCTCCCTCTTGAGAGACGCCGTGTGGCTGGACTTTGCAATCAAGGACTCTAGCTGTTCCGTGTACTCGCAACCTTGCCGACGACGAACTTAGCCACTGCAAAGTACTTTATCGAAGGTGGACTAATGTCCGCGTCATCTATACTTGGAAACATTGATTGGGCGCGCGCAAGTCGATAGCGACAGTGTGAATCTATTACTTGATAAAGCTATAGGAGGATTTTCCTTTTGTTTGCGAAGACGCGAGTATGCTAGTATGAGTTTTGCAATGGTGTATCGGATTTACACGAGATAAAATGAAAGAAATTTCAAAGGTATTTTTCTGGCGCGGTAACGGGATGTGTGGATAAGTCGAAAGGTTACTATACAAGTTTACAAAATCTAATAAGAACTGAATTCGATGTTTTTGTTGCACGGAAATATTAGCGGAGAAACGTAATGTTATCGATTTCATTTGGTGAAAAGTAACTTTTAGCATGAGCAACATTTTTGAGGTTCGCCGCAGCAACGAGAAGTTATAATCATGCAGGTATTAAAAGCGAATGAACTTTTGCGCTCGCGGAATTAATAATCCGACCGAGCGATCGTTTTTGCCCGATAATCGCATAAAACACGCGTGATTTCATATAAGCTCAGCGGCGAATCGACTCGAACACGAAAATAGCAAATAACATTTTTTCACGCGGATTAATCGCTTGTGCAGAAAGAAACGTATTGAGTGGAAAGCAAAGCAAAAAAGGGAGGACTAATATATATATATATATATATATACATTTCATTATACGATAGCAATCGAAATGTATAATGACGTTTCAACTCGCGGAAAAGTGGATATTACATGCCGAATGAATTTCTGAAATAAGCGAATCGAGATAAAATGGATATAAATTTATTAAAAACGAGAGATAACATATTGGGGTATAATAGCAACTTTATGAAAAGGATGAATCATACTTTACTTCCAATAGAAAAATTATATTTTATAATATAACTTAACTGTTATTTTTTATATTATGTGAAAATATTTGCAATTTTCTTACGTTTATTTCGAATTAAAAACTATTTTGAGAATCACAAATTCTAACATGGTAAACTATTTTAAGGATCTTCCACATCTCTTTTATATTGTATTCGCTCAATTAGTTTCATAGCTATTAATTTAATTTCGAAAATTCCAGATATAGATTTATAAATATATTGACTTACAAATAAAAGCGACTTTTTCACTTCTAAAAAAAACTATATTTCATCACTATAACTATTATTTCATCATCATCCTTCTCGATACTCATGCACTCTTTCCCCCGCATAAGACAATCAAATTGCCCCCTTAATTACACTCGCGAACCGAAGCTCGCGATACACGAAAAAGAAAAAGAGACGTAAGTAAAAGCAGAAAGCAGAATGTGAGCCAGCCCCACACGCAGCTCGCATAGTGATTGATCGGGCGGGAAAGTTCGATCGTTCGAGTTTGCAGCAGCAGCAGCAACGACGGCGGTGGCGGCGGCGGTGGCGGCGGCGGCCACTTAACGAGGATTACGGAGATTTTACGATCTCTCTCTCGCCCCTCTCATATTACTACTGTATACGTACGTGCCCCGCGATCGTGAAACTTATCGGAAGCGTCTAGACGGAACCTCTCGATCTCGGTTGAAAAAAAAGAAAAGGTTTATATACGCGCGGACTCGGCCACACGCGAACAGAAGAATTAAGACGGACTGAAGCAGTTGAGCCGCGCAGGACGTTGCACTTCCGGTGCAGGCCGCGAGCTCCGGCTACGCACTGCAGCTACACGCAGAGCTTTGAGCCTATTAGTCGGCTAATTAGCCGTGCCCACGTCCACATGCGGTCGACTCTCGTAAACGCTCGCCATTGTTGATTGCAGCTCTTCAACTTCTTCTCTCGTTGGACGAGAGAGTCTTTAACGAATTTCACGCCAATTCGTACAAGTGGGACGAGTACAGCGACCGATCAGCTGACTTTAGTTAAACGGCATAGTTCCTTTTTGTATTTAGAAGATGTTTATAGTTTTAAATGCGAAACAAGGATAGTACTTTCTGTGTGACTGGTGCTAGTCGGGCTTTAAATACATGTAGCTAGTGCGTAATGCCTTTTCCTTGTTACTGATCGATAAATTCATTCACCAGTTATACCGGATAAATAGTAGGCTTAAAAATTCAATGTATAAGCTGCTTATTTATCTAAACAAAAAATATATGAATTTTTCAACACCATTCGTATATCACCGCGAGCAGCGCACACGTAAGATCTGAACAATTTACAAAGTTTCCAACTGCATTGCCCGGAATAAAACAAACAGCAATCCATTTACATCTCGATATATACAGGCTCGGGTTTGCCCGCGAAAAAGAAAATCTCAATTCCAGTTATCGAGAAAGGCCAACATACAGCATCTGATACGAGCTGCTTTACTTTTGAGAAGCAGACCTAGTTTATCTACTCACCGACAGCCACTCATTATCTCATTCTTCACGGGCGAGCAATAAACTATCCAGCCGACACATTAATAATATTGGATCTCGCACGAGTCGGAGTAATCGAAGCGGACGTAATACACAAGTAATAACAATAAACCCGCCGCGATGTTTTATCGTTCTCGCAAGTATAAAGCGTAATTTTCTTCGAAAGTATTTCACGCTATACGCGCACTGAACCATTAGAGACGCAGAAAAAATATCCAAGTGCACATCTTTGAAAATGTATGAAGTGTGCGTAACACGTGCTAATCGAATGGTAACTCTACGCCGAATAATCGTAAAGTCCCATTTCTCTGCTGCATTGCATGCAGTGAACATCAGCGAACACCGTATTAACCTACTATTTAATTAGATCCGATGACTCTCCACGCCTATAGGATTCCACACGCATAAATAATGCAGGACGAGTGTGCACTAATCGTTTGCGATCGAAAAAAAGAAATGGCGCGTATATACGAACGTGTATTTACAAGTCCTCGATTTCCACTACGACCTCGATTTGCACACACACACGTTTTCGCGTGAAGCGCCCGCGCTCGTTAATATCGAATTAGGGATCCATCGAGGTTAAAGTTCAGCCTGCGCCGCGTGAAACCCTTGTATATATGCATCGAGCGTGAAAGAGCCGTAGAGACGTACATTTTCGGTCTGATCGAGCTGCAGCTCGGCTGCTATATTTATGGTTCTTGGGTGTAGTGGGTTTTACGGTGAACGAGTGTCTACGAAGAAGTACCGAACAAGTGTGTCTGATCGCCGTGAATACGGTCAATTTATGCACCGACTGCATGATTAGAGTATTGTATGCGTCTCATTCGTGTATATATATATTTGATACCGTTATAGACTGAAAAAGGTGCGTGCACATTTTTATGTACAGTTTTTTCTTTTTCAATATATTTTTATGCTAATTTTGAAATCGATGTTGTGAATATTTTTATGAACTTGACAAATTTCCGCGAACTGATTCATCAGATAACAATCAAATAAGACTGCAATATGGCGTGTGAAAAAGCAAATGTATACATTTTTGCAGATCTGTAAACTAAACGGAAACCGAGCGTATCGATCTTATCTACGGCCATCCATAACTTGCTTCAAAAGCCATAAAACAGAAACGTTCGATTGTCAAACAGTTCGGAAATCAGCTCTTAGAAATCTAAAAAAAACAGCGTACAACTCCTTTACCACGTTCATATAGACATTAAACTTTCCATCTTCCCTGGAGATATATTCCTTTCCATCATCTATAATATAGGCGTGGCTGATAACGCCTCGCGCTGCTACAGGCCGAACCGCGCACACAAAAGAAAAGAGAACTCTTTTTTTCCAAACCAATTGAGACATCAAGGTCGAGCAAACATAAGACAAGAAGCGGTTTCGCTTACATAAAACTAGCTCGCGCGGCTGCGCTCATGTGAGAGAATACACATCCAGCGCGAATTTCTTCATTGACACTTATGCAAACTGCTCTGTCGGGAGGATTCCCATGAGGTGTGCGATATGCCTTCCACCACTGCACTTACTCACGCTCGGTTTTCTAGCTCGTTCTCGCGAGAGAGAGAGAATCGAAGGAGGAGAGCTTCGTAGCCGATGCCAGAGGTCGTGGGAGTGCGCGACTCTGCAGATTATCCGAGTCAAGAGAACGAGAGAAAGAGAGAGAGAGACAGAGAGAGAGAGAGACAGAGGTAACTCGAAAAAGCGACGCCTTAGAGTTGAGAGGAGGCTTACAATAATGACTGGCTTCGCCGGGGGATTAGAGGTCTTCTACCGTTCGATCATCCACCGACTGACCTCGATTGCGCCTCTTCTGTAATTTACGCGCCAACGGAGGGGAGGGGGATGGGCAGTTTATAACCGATGTGCATCTTTAAGGCGAAGCGAAATTTTGAACGCGAATCGTTCTCAATTATTGTGTCTATTTTTTTTAGATTTCTGTTTTTTCAGCGATAATTTTAAGTGTAGTAAATTAAGGCATTGGACTCTTGAATGGGTTTCTAGTCGAGCTATTATACTAATTTTTGTAAGCTATTACATATGATACAATAAGTTTTTAAAATGAATTAACTAAATATTAATTATTATTACATTAATAACATTAATTACAAGAGAATTACCGAAAAGTGAATAATTAATCGAGAATCTGAGTAATTCGGGTGAATTTTAGTGATATCGATATAACTGAAACATCATAAAATGAATACATTCTATTGAATTTCCACTAATTAGAGTTCTAATTAATTAACGATTAAACTGACATAAATTTAAATAATTTATTTAATTCACACTAAGGAAAATGACCCAGTGACTGAACACGACTAGGGAATGGACAGCACTAGTATCTGGACGCGTTCGACCAATCACAACCAAGGAAATCGTCCAGACACTAGGGGTGTCTAATCACTAGTACATGTTCTTAAGTGTCCATTCACCGGGTATTTTACCTTAGTGATATTGAAGAAATATCACCGATTGAAACGTAATAAAAGATTAAAATATCAAGTTGTAATTAATTATTAAGTTTTAATTTAATTGAATTACTATATTACATATATCACGTTAATTCTATTCTACACTGGTTCTAAAATTCGACAACATTAAGATAACTACTTGAACGGTTGCAGGCAGCATTAAAAAAAGTTTTATGGAAAGAGAAAATCGAGTAACGAGTCGACGCCGTCGCCGCGCGCGATGGATGCGTGAATGATGTTAATCGCGGCGATCGAAAGTTCCACCGCGGCTCACATATATATATATATATATATATATGTGCAACGTAATGAGCTCGCGGTCGTTGAAGCGGTTACGCGTCTTTATCCAGAGAACGAAAGTTGCACTGAAAAGTTGACAGAAATTACGGAAGAATGGATAGGTATATCCAGTCGAGCGATCGAGTCGAGCTGAAAAGCACTTCTATGTTTACACGTGTAATCAGATATCCGTTTGATTTAGTCGTTAATGGCTCAATGAGCATTAGACCCGTAATGCATGCTAATTTATTTTGAATGAAAAA
The DNA here is from genome assembly GCA_900490025.1 of Megastigmus dorsalis. Classification (NCBI taxonomy): domain Eukaryota; kingdom Metazoa; phylum Arthropoda; class Insecta; order Hymenoptera; family Megastigmidae; genus Megastigmus; species Megastigmus dorsalis. The sequence goes on along the minus strand of UELU01138442.1, from coordinate 19,622 downwards.
TTGTGCCGCTCGGAACATAATGGTTTGCCATGGGTGGAAATGTGCTACCGCTGCAACTCATTGATCTGTCGCGTTACTTTGTAAAATAGCTACCTTCGCTAAATACATCTTTCTTGTACGAGTTCTTGTGTCTACTGTCGAGCTAGAAATTTGATGATTTATTATGCATGTCAGTTGCTGTATCGTAATGTTCATTATTTAACTTTTTTTTTTGAGGTATATTTAATTTAAAATTTACATAATTTTATACCAGTTTTCATGAAAGAGTATTAATTAAAACCTATAGTGGAAAAAGAATTATCACACGGCGATTGCGCAAGCAATGGTCACCGTAAACCATCGCTTGAATTACAAACAGTGCGGCGATATCCCGAGTTATTTATAACACTCTTTGCAATAATGTCGAAGGGAGAGAGATAGGGAGAAAGAAAGAGAGCCATTATCGCCTTTATTCCTCGAGATAATGGTTCAATCGTGTTTTCTCTCCATTTTCCATCTTGCGACACTAATGATTAGTCGACGCTCGCTCATAGAGAGACACCCTCCCAACTCTCCTCACACTCTCACCACACACCAACGAGTACGAGAATAAATACGTATACATATATAAATCGGCACTCTCGCGAGCACATAACCTTTTACCCATTGTGCAAACGCGCGGCTTTGCTTAGCGAAAAGCCGTAATAAGTCAATCTAACACCGCTAGGGAATCTCTCCATAGCTTTTTCTTACACTGCACACCACTTCAATCTCCCGGAAAACGAAGAAGGTCGTAAATCAAGCGCGCGTCATTTCGCGATAGCCCACGAATGCTCTTTTACCGTTGCGCCATGTTTTACCCCCCTTTGCCTCTCGTGTGTCTTCGTCGCCGCGTCCTCGTCGTTCTATTCATCCTCATTCGGTTCTATACCGTATACTGCGTGTGTGCGTGTATGTGCTTTTATAACGTGCGAAATAATAAGGAAGTCGAAAGGCTTTACGGGAGAATACCGCGGTGTGTGTGTGTGTATTACGGCCGATACTTTTTCCCCTCGAGCGTGGGTTTTGCATCGGATTGATGCAGTAAACGCGTTTCCGTGGTATATACATATATGTATATAGGGAATCCTTATACTGCTCGAGAAACTGGATTCTCGATCATTTTTCGCAGAAATTTCAAGATTTCTTATTCGATGTTATTGTAAAGCTTGATTGCATTTAATATATTTCTTAAAGAAATTAACAAAGCAATTTACTCAACGATTCATCACTTCATATAAATAAAAATTCTTTTATAAACGACAGATTCCTTTGCCACCTTGAAAAAAAATCTTTGAAAAACTTCAATAGCATTCACTCTAAGCGGCAATAAAGGAGAACTACCAACGATTGCACACACACAATAAATCTAATCAAAGCGCAAAGAATTGCGAAAAACGTTATCTTTAAGCCAGACCACATCCGCAGAGCTCGAAACAAAATCCACCAGATAAACAATTTAACTGCGCAAACAGCGAAATTGCGTACACGTGAGCGCAAACTCCTCCCCTCTTCTTCCTAAACAGAAAACGCACAGAATAAGAAAACAACGAAGTCCGGAATGCAGCCGAGATAAAAGCGAATCCGCGCAGCGAGAAAACGGATGATATTCACGCCCGTATAACCCAAACAAAGCGCGCCAAAACGCGAGCAAAAAAAAATAAGAAGCGAAGAAGAGAGGTGTGCGGGCAAACAAACGGGCGCGCGAGCATTTTTCAGCATCTGGCTGCTGCACATAACACGTATGTGTATAAAGAAGAGGAGCGCGCAGCTATACCTGGGAGAACTAGCAGCTTCCACGATGTATTATACACACCGACGAAATATCCCAAGGAGAAGTGGAGAGGACCTTCTCTAATGCGACCCTCGAGCGCAACGGGCAACCGTGTATATATATACGCACCAGACGATAACATCTCCAGACGCTCTTCGCTCTTCTGTGCGCTTCTTTCTCCCTCTTTTTTTTTCTGTGCGAACGAGAGAAAGAGAGCTGCATGCGCGGATCCCAGACGTTAACGCGAGCGCGGAAAAATGCACCGCTGCACCGCCGAGACGAGGAGGTACGCCGCGCCGCTGCAGCGATCAAAGGGGTTGCTGTGGCGTCTTGACTTGTTTCGACTTTTCGAGTTTCCGCGATTCCGGCTCGGTCTTTGAGAGTGAGATTTTTTTTTGTTGGACCGATGCCTTGTTCTTCGAAGGATTTTAGTTTTCTAATTACTTTTTAACGTATCTTCTATGGGTTCTGTAACCTATCGTGATTTTATTATGTTAATTTATTATGTTTATACGTCTTGTTTATAACGACTATTGCTAAATTGAATGTAAAAGTATGCCTAATTAAAGAAATTTTAACGACGAATACTTTCGTGCCTATCGATAATTCAGCCGAGATTTATCGCATCGCTCTTATAAGCGACGTTTCGCCAAAAGAAAGAAGCCCCTCGTGATAAATATTCTCCGCTCCAAGCGCGCGCGCGCGCAGCCAGACTTTTCCTATCGTCCGCGACTATCTCTCCCCCGATCCTCTTCCTCTTTCAACTCTTCTCTCTCTCTCTCTCTCCCTTCTTTCTTCTCTCACAAAGCGCGCGATGCTTTTCGATGGCTATGGCTGCAGCTGGATGGCGCGCGACGCCGACGGCCTTGAGGGCCAATCACCTTCGCTGAGAGCAGACCGGGCCGCGCCAGTCAAGGTCAAGATCGTCGCGGCAGATAGGGCGCAGAGTCTGATCTCTTCCCCCCTTTTCTCTATCTCTCTCTCTCTCTCTCTCTCCTTTTATATCCCGACTGCACCCGCGAGCTAACAATCGAGGAGAGAGAGTCGAGATTCGCGGAGCGCTTATAAAGTTTCTCTGGCAGCAGCTGACGCCGACACTCGATGGGGTTGTTATTGAGGAGAGCGAAGGTCGCGGGCGCGATTGGTCGATGATTGAAGAGCTTGGCGCTTCTTATATATATATATATATATGGTTTATTTGGGGAAGTCTCAGCTCGTAGTAATGGAATTTTACTTTTTTGACGCGTTGTCTACTCAACGTTGCTACAAGGAGTCAATGTGGGAAGATTGTACGATAACCTTGTTGTTGATTACGAGAAGAACGTTTGGAATATATTTAAAATAGTTTAAATGGGATTTATGTTGGCGAAAATAAAATAGATTATTAGCCGCTGAAATACTTGACTCGTGGAGGAAAAAAAAATTAGAGTACGCGATAAGAGGGAGACAAATGAAAAAATGATAACTACGCCTTGCCGCCAACATATAAAGATTTGACTTGTCGCTTGCAAAACGATAAGAAATAAATTTAATGTTGGCAACAAGGAAAGCACTATTCCGATAGCAATATTTTTATAAAATAAAGTATACTTAAAAAATGCCTTCAACTGATAACTAAGATTTTAAAGCATAAAATTTGGTTGCTAGTTGCTAAGAAAAATTTAAACAATAAAAGAAAAGTTTCGACGCATTCACTACCATACATTTATTCAAATTCCTGCCTCTTTTGTAAAATCAAAAAAAAGTAAGCAACTCGTTACTGTGCCTCATTCGCCAAAGTGTTCACTTACATAGTCTTGCAAAGACCACCATAAATACTCTCGTATGTTCCACAGCAAAGAAAAATATAAACCACAAACAAAAACATCTATTCTCTAGAAAAATTGCAGATGACCAAAAATGGCAAGGTTAAGCTTATCCATACAGCTGTATTCGCGTCTGGTCTCGTTTGTTTCGCGAAAGTGAGTCGCTCATCCAAACGCAACGATATCTCTACACACACACACACACAGACGCACATCCGCAAAAATGACGGAATGCGGACTGGAGACGACTCGGTATATATATATACGAAAGCGACTTTCAGTTCAAGGTGTATAAAGACTTTCGTTCTCCGAATAGCTGACGAATTAGCAGAAAGTCAAAGTCGTCGAGTGTCAGAGGGGTATTTTAATTACCCCGCTAGCAATAGCAGCAGCAGCAGCAGCGACGACTGGCCGGGAGATGATGGCGAATACCTTTTTGAAAATAGAAAGTGCTCGTAACTTTTGTTACACATTTCGCTAAGCGGTTCGCGGTCCGCGCCCGCGGCTTTTATTCGACGATCGCACCAGCCAAGCGCGACTCTATTCGTGCGCGCGTTTCACGAGGGACGTTAAAAAATCATGATGTTTTTTCATTGTTGCCATTAAGCCGAGGTGAAAACGAAAGACGAGAAGTAAAGACAAAGAGCGTAGAGCGTATGTGTGTGTGTGTGTGTATAGGCTAACGGTAGGTAATAATCCTGGAAAACGGCATAAATTTGAATATCGAATCGCTCGGTTCTCTGTTTCTTTACTTTTTTTACGACGAAGCAGCAGCTCTGATGCACTTGTATTTACGAGTCATCCGCAGAGCGCGGGGCGAGCTATAGACCGGGATTTCCAGTGAGGATTCGAAAGTCGCCCCCCGTCATTTGCCTGCGCGTTTTCGCTAATTGAAACACATGCTCGCGGGACGGATGTGTATGTGCGCCGCCGCGAATCATTAGTATCGTTAGGCGGGCGCGCTGCAGACCACGGCCACGCGGAATGTCAAACCGTTATCTCGCGAAAGCGGCGCGGCTGGAATCGGGCGGACGAGAGAAAACCTCTCTCTATAGAGCAAATAATGACGGCTATAAAGGCATCTCTTTTCGCTCGTTGTGCACAGTAGCTGCAAACATCGATTTATTTCATCGGTTGGAGATAAGATATTGCGTTCTGTGTGTGTGTGAAAAAATACTTTTTTGGCAATCGGGTATATAAGTTCCGAGATTCATATTCTTTTGCTCTGTTCTCTTTCTTTTTCGTGCCCGAAATGGAATATCGAGTCGACGATACGAGGAGAAATTTTACATCTGCAATCGAATGCGAACGGTGTTACACTGCATTGCTGTAACATTTTATTTTAATATGAGATATGTAGAGCGATACAGCGAAATGTTACGGGGATTTCGTAATCAGCAATAAACGCATTAAAGTCGTGAGTTTTATCGCTACGATAATATAAAGTAAATTATATTGTGCAATGAGAAAGTACATTCGCTTCGGTGCAGTTTTTCATTTTCCAATTTAACTGGATGAGAGAGAAAAAAATTGTATCTATAAATAGCTTCGTTGATTAAATCACTGATTGGAATTAAACATTTGAATAGAAAAGTGGGCGGAACCCGAGCTGCACTGTTATCAATTGTAGAGAGATTATAATTGCACTGTTTGCAGTTAGATAATGAATCGAGATAAAAATGTAACACTTCATACGTAGAAATGAAAGCAGACAATTAATGATCTACATTAATCAAGGTATCTACCAATCCATCGCAGCAAACTAATATAAAAGTTATCGTTGTAAAGAAATTGTCGAGCCATGAAAATTTACTTTAAACGTTTATATAGATCGATTCAATTTACAGAACAACGACCTATGCAATTTTGAGCGATTTACCGTCCAGCGCCGAAAATCCGCATAGCATCATAGCGCACGTAAGGATTCTCAATGTCAAGGAGCGTGAAATTAAAGAAGCGACTACGTGCAGGAAATAGGATATGCCTATAGGTATATCACGGCGGAAGCCAGGAATGAAGAAGCTTTAGTGCTGCGCGAATTCAGCGATTATGCAAATCAGCGAAGGCCCGCTTGTATATTTGGAATTATACTGCACCGAGTCTGCAGCTGGTTAACGTCCGCCGAAATGCATTCGCCACTCTATATATTATATACTCGAATTTCAAGTGGATATACATATATGAGTGTGTGCGAGCGATGACTCGAAGGTGTGTGTGTGTCTTTATTTCATGCGAACGCGGATGAAGAACTAAAAGTGGGCGGCGCATTTATAATAAAGGACTTAAAGCCTGTGCCGGATTTTGATTCCTGTCCCTCTCGATATGTATCTACCGGTCGTTCCTTCTGATGCATGCAAATACTTTCGAGAGAGTGAATATTTTGCTTTTACTCGAGCGAAGATGTTTCTGCCAGAGTTCGATGAATCGAAACAAACAACTTATATTAGCATGGGCTGTATTTAAAATACGTGCTTTATGATGTTACTGAGTTCTTGAACTGATAAATATTTAAAGCTTTATTTTCCATTAGGAGAGAGCAAAGATTTCCACCAATATTTGCACAACCCTGAAATGTTTGCTATTATGTTTTTGATCTCACGTGAAGTGTTTGCTATTATGTTTTTGATCACACGTGAAAAGTGGAAACAATGTAGTACTAAAGATACTCGAAATGCAGTGAGACTCTTTCGAGTACGTTAATATAGATATGCGTCTCCAAACACATCAAACTTAACTCAGTCGTGTGTATGCGTCTATACTGATAAAAAAAACTAACCTCTCTATTGTTTTACGAGGGCTATAAAAGCGTTTTTACTATCTTTTTAACCGATAAGAGGTGATGTTTGTTCGCACTAATGGTTTTATGATCTTTCAATCTATACCGAAGATTGCAAAATTGCATTATAAGGAGATAACTAACCAGTTAACGTGCTGTTTCATTACCGTATAACTATTTACATATTTTAATATATTTGCAAGATTCATTTAAAAAAATGTAAATAATACCATGAATTTTACGAATTGAATATTTGTTTACTAGACTCATTGATTGAAAAAGACGTATTTGAAATAGTATCTGAATCATCTATGTAAAAGAGTACACGTCAGCACGCAATCGATCAAATCTTGCATTCTCGCAGGTTCAATGCTCAAGCGATCTTTCATCCTTCTTCTGTCCGCATCTCCCGTGCGAAGCGTAAAGTCGACAATCGGCATCGATCGGCAGCAGAAGCCGCTCCGCGCACTTTGTCTTTTATTCGCTCAAGGTGGACCACTTCTGGAACCACCTATACACAATCCAAGAGGGAGAGTCAGAGAGAGAGAGAAACACAGAGGCGCGACTGCGGGTAACGAAATAACAATGGTTAAGGCAGCAGGCGATCGCTCGGATGCGTGGCAAAAAATCAGGGCAGATATGCAGGCTCCTCGGAGCAAAAGCGTGCCGCGGCAGGACAAAACGAAGGTGGCCCGCACTTTCAAGATCACAGCGTGCACGAGCATCCGTTTGCCGCGCGATTTTTCCACGATCGCCTTTTGTCGGGGGGTTTTCGCTTTATATAAATCACTGACTCATTTGCTCGGCCGCCGGGATATATACACTCGATATACCTTTTGGTCGCGTGCGCGATTGACACGCGGCGGCGGACACGACGCGCTACGCGTGTACACGCACCTCGACGAAAATGTACAATTACGTGAAAACGATCGGTGAGTGTATTTATGGAAGCGCGATATGGTCGAGCGCGACTTGATTGCCGGTAGTTGTTGCGGGCTTATTATGTTTATTCGTGGTGGCGGGTTTCTTCGCAATTATTTAATGAAGCTCGTTTCTGGCCTTTTTTTTGTACATTGATGGTTGTAAAGTGCGTGCGTGCCATTGATCGCGAGCGATCGCCTCGAGTACCGAAAGACCTTGAATGAGTTAGCTGGAGGAAATCGAATTGAAGCGATACGCGTGCCGCGTGGAACGATGGATTTATCAAATCGTCCGCACACCCTTGGCTCTCGGTATTATTGTAATTGGATAATTGGTACGCTCAATGCTACTGGTGTCGTCAGGATTGTCGGTTATTATTCTAACTCGTTCTGTAATGAGAATCGCATTGACTATTAGAATCGATTTAAAAATTTCCCCATAAATAGCAAATCGAGTCGAAGCCATTAACTGCCGATGAAAGGGAAACTACTGTACAGCCACCGATAAGGCTGCACTTTTATGAAACTTTATCAATTCGAGAGCTTACGAAATGCCGCGCGGCAGTAAAGTTGGCCGTTCCGGGGAGCGAAGTTATGACTGGTCGCTTCAGCGAATCAAAGCGCTCATTCTTTGATGTCGGCACGAGGCACTGGCGTCGATTGCACACGAGCGTATATATGTATATGTATCCACAAAAGAGCGCCGACGACGTCGAGCGGTGATCGCACTCTCAGATATATTGCGCAATGCGCAAAAAGGCGATTGTGAGCTCGAGAGAACTCTGGTGCTGCTGCTGCGCCCCCTGCGGACGAAAACTGATCGCCCGTGTCAGAGGATCTCCCGAAAAGGCTTTCAACTTTCTCATAGCGATCCGATTACCCGAGAGAGCTTGCGGTGAATCTCGCGCGGCTTTGTGTTCCGACTAGGTTTGTCGAACGAAATTTGAGAGAGAGGGAGATACTTTGGAGACGGTGGCTTTTGAATGGAAATCGAAATGCTCCCAACCGTTTTGTATAATATCCTTTGTTTTGAAATTTAAATTATCATCGTAAATTTTAAGGGCATTCATCTTGATGCGGTAGTGCTATGTTACACCTTCTCCAATGCTTTTCAACGAGAAGATAGGTGAAATGGAAATAACTTACAGTATTTGATGGTGGATTTGAAAGAATCGTCGTTAAATAAAAAGATATTTACCTGAAACAGAAAAAAGTATATGGTTAGATACGTTTTTTTTTTTTTGGAAATTGTAGGGAAATCATCGATTTAATCATTCAAAATATATGTCGACAAAATACAATCAGAGGTTCTTCTTCGGTACAGCTCAATCATGCCCTAGGCTAATTTCTCTATTATTATATTGTGTACCTATTTTCGATATTCTAATGTAGATTCGAACACAATGCATTATCATTCATTGGTTGAAGAATCCACGCGGTGAAAAGGCACTATTCCACGTTCCAAGCCGATTTTTTTCTGTTCCCGATCAACGAATTAAAAAATCCCCCTTGGGCCATCGACATCGTGCAATAGCGAGATGTCGATTCGGTGATAGGTTAATCGATGTATCGGGACGAGTTCGATTCTCCACGCATGCAGCTTTTCACCGATTTCTTCTTTCTACATCACAATAGCAGCAGTGCCACTTAGGCTCAGATATATAATGCACACAGTCGCTTCTCTGCCTTTTGTCGGTGTGAAGAAGGTATAAATATATAAGCGGGAAAAAAAAAATATCAGCGAGTCTCGCGGTTGTCCTTTTTTCGAAACTCGAGATCTTGCGAAACGATTGCAGCGCGGCGTGCACGCGCGCGCGCGCGGGATTAACCGAACCGTCGTCGATTGGAATTTATTGCATTTTCTGGTGTTTACGGGAGGCAAACAATTGACGATTTCGCCTCTGCGTCTGTGTGTGTGTGTGTGTGTTTTATGCCCGGTAGAGTAATTGTTCTTACGCAAGTAATCGGCATTAGCGAGCGCTCGATCGCCGATCAGATATAAGTCATGAGAACTTGTGGTCGCGCTGTTATAATGTTTTATCTCTTTTTTTCTTTCCTCTTCTCTTACAAATTATCGTTTAGCACTTGTGGAATCTGCCTTTTTTTCATGAGACGAGCGAGCGATAAATCACAGCTTTTTAATGCTTAAGATGCAATTGTCTTTTATCTTTGATCTGTAAGCGTTCCATGACTGCGGTAATAATACTTCCTAACGACTGCGGCATACCAATCTAGGATTTTAATGAAATTGAGCATTGCAAAAGTTTGTATGGCAAAGTTTTTATTACATTTAAAACAATAAATGAGGAAAAATTGAAAAGAAAGTACAACATTCCGAGAAATAATATAACAAAGCTATATACAGTCTGTTGAATCCTGCCAGCAACAAATGTAAAACAATCTCTTCGCCTACATCTCATCGCGCAACAAAGAAAATCCAAACAAAAAACCCATATATATATTATCCTGCATTACCCAGTTCGAGAGGTGCACGGAACTTCCTCGAAAAGTCGAAAGCAAGCGCAATCGGCTGCTAATGGAATAAGCGCGCGCACTGATTAGCACCGATGCGCTCTCTCGGTCTATTTACAATATCTCGGGTATCTATGGTAAACTTGAAACGGCCGGTTGTCAAAAGTTGACTGGCACCTCGTGTTTATAATACACACACATGTATCGAGTGTCGCGCTTATAGAGAAAGAGAAGCGGTTTTGGTCTACACTGTCACGACTTTATAATTACTCAAGCACTAGATTTATCCGCAACCTGCTTTGTGTGTGTGTGTAAAAAAGTGGCACACGAGGAGACGCGCGCGTATGTCGAAAGGGTTCAACGTGTCGGTCGACTCTTATACGCAGCGACTTTGACACGATTTGTGCTATGCTGCAGCTACGGCTATCGCTTGTCTTTTTACCTCTTCCGCTTTCGAGCCTTTTATAATGGGCGCAAGTGCTTTTGTATTGTGTGCGAATGGAAAGCATTTTAATCCTGAAACGAATTTTGAACAACTATAATGTATATATTGTTTGCGATTTGACTATTCAGAGTTAGTAAATGCATAACGAAATTGATATTGAATAAACTATTTGGCTCAATGGTTCTCTATTTATCATCGCGATGACTAATCTTAGAGTGATAGATCTTTACTTGGAAGAAATCAGCGAAACCATGTATAAAACACGCGGTACGTGAGTTTAAAGCCATCTTTCCCAACTCTTCGCAATTTCTCGTGTCCCATCAAAAAGTGGAATTCCGCAGAAAGAGAGAGAGACAAGCTCACACGTTCGCAGTCTAGCGCGCGAGTAAAATCGCGCCGCGGAATCAGAGAGCCTCGAGAAAGTGATTTATCTATATAACTCGCTAAGCATTCTCATACACAAGAACGCGCGAAAGGATCGCTCGGTTCTTTGATGCGCTCTCGGACTGTCCAATAAACTCGAGTTTCTCGTCGCTCGGGTCGCTCGGCGGCAGCTATTTGTCTCTCGCGCCAAGAGGAATCCTTGCGAGTGTCCGCTGAAGGACTAAAAAGCAGCCGCGCGATCCTTTACGCTTCTTCGCGACGCTGTCGGAGAAGCCGCTTTCAGTGCACTTTGGGAAGAAAATTCGTGGCATTGTTTAACCGCGACGCTTCTTTTTCTCGGCTCTTCGGGATATCCTTTTATTCGCCCCGCTCGTGTGTCTGTATGTGCCTTGGCGGCCAGCACAACGCGCGAGGCTTGCTCCGTTCCGAGAACGATTTCTTGTATACGTGTTTATATACGCTGTGCTCTCGTTTATATGTTGTGAACGTGTTCTTGCCGTGGCTCTTGAACGTCACTCGCGCGCTTCGGTTAGAAAGATGGTGTGCTGCTTTAGTCGCTTATCGGTCTGCGAGTTCAAGATAGTATACGATGTGCTTTGGCTGCACACGGTCGTATTTCGTCAGAGTTTTGCGCTAATTTTGCAGTCATTTATATAAAAATCCGGTACGAATGTGTCGAGAAGTGTCAATATTTTGGATGAAGCAAAGCCGATAACAAAACCTTGACCGATCAGAATGTGGCGCACACACCGAAATAATAACGAAACAAAAATTCAAAAACAAATAGCCGACCCGCGCGCGCCGTACGAAACGGAAACACCAACCGACGCGCGCGCTTCAACAACAAAACAAAAAAAAATGCCGAGCGTAGCTTGTGCAGTGCGCACTGCACAGAGACCGCAAGAAAGTCCCCGCGACACAAACTCCGACTGACCTGATTACACGCACAATGCGCGCATCACAACTGCGTAACTCACTCGCAAAGTCACACTCGGCGGCGTTAGCTCTTCGTATATATATAAAACATCCACGACTCGGCGCGAGCCTAATTCATTTCCGTCGTGTATAGCTGCACCGCTCATAATATATACGGAGAGTTGAGAGCGAAGGCGCGCGAGATACTTATATATTTTAAGTCTCATGGCTTTGTCGTCATCACGTGTGAAACGTCGCCGCGGCGCAGTTTTAAAAACACCGAGGATTAGTAGGTCGACGCTCGCGACAATGGCGCCTCTCTCTCTGTGTGTGTGTATGTCGAACGGTGTCTCGCAATGCGCATGGATCATCACTTTTTAGTCGCGCGCGCCGCAGACAAACAATTCCGTCGGGCTATGCCGCCGCGTGTGCGACTTTTTCCGACTTTTGTGCACTTTTTTCTCTGGTTTTTTTTTTCGTTTGCTTACGAGTACGTGCAACGTCTGTTCGCGGGCCCGCGTATATATACGTAATTGTTAAATATGCGCGCGAGCAATCGTGCGGTTACGCAGCTGCTGATTCCAGTGTGTTATTCAATCGGTATATTTATTATATATATATATACGGTTGGTGCGGTTGCTCGCGCTTCGACGGTAGTTTATGAAGTATTTGCGAGTGCTATACTTTTCAAAGTATCGCGACACGTGATGAATCGTTGGACGATATTTAAACGCATATCATTTTGCCATACTCTGCATTGCCGTACGATATTTTGTTATATACGTATACACCGAAGAGATATATTAGACATAGCGTCAATTTTGTATCAGCGTTTAACTAATTTTTGAATGAAACAATTATAGTTAAGTGAGCTGGTCAGTGAGTTAATTTATGGAGTTAAAATTATAGTTATGATTAATTATTGTTTGTAATACTTGTCATTAACAATTTACTGCTTGTTGCTACATGTAATTTTTGAGAGTACGTGCGTTATTCAATTAACAGCACACAGCATTAGCTGCTTTTTACCGAGAAGCAGGAAATTGGCCATAAATCTTTTTCAGTAAATTCTGCCTTTTCATACTATTAAATACAACGTACTTCATTCAATAGGTAATTATGATTGATAAAAATGAAATGCTGCAACATATATAGTTCTTGGAGAGTTAAGAATAATCCTTTTTCAGCGCAACGAAACAATATAGGTGCACGAAGTGATTACCAATTCAGATGATTAAAACATCAGCCCCAGATGTAATGCAACGGCGGAGACATCATTAAATGCAAAACTGGGTCATTAAGCATTCGTTTTATGACAATCAATCGGCCTCTGCGTCGAATAGACAGATCGCAACCCGTGTCGATGGAGCTATACGGCACTCGCCGCGCTGCAGCGACGTATCCAAGGCGATGTGCAGTGTAATTGCGCCGAGAGACAAAAGACGATTGGTATACGCGCCGAAGCGCCCGTGTTGACAAAAAGCGATCTCCTTCTCTCTCTCTCTCTCTCTCTCTATCTCAGGCCCATGTGCATGCATCGTCTTGCGCAACGTGCGCCGATGAGAAAATTAATTGCATATCGCCAGCTGCCGCTGCTCCTGCTATATATACTTCGGCGTAATTAGCGCAAATATCTGTGTCGCTGGTAACGCGGGATGCGCAACGAGCGTAAAAAATAATCTTCATTCATGAAACTTCGTTGCGAGAAATCGTATTCGGCTTTGCTATTTGTAGACACACGATCCGATGGTGAGGGAAATCGATATTTTGCGCACGACTGAAGGAATTGATGAGAAATTGATTGACGTGACCTGTATTTGCGTTAATTTTACGTGATATTCAACATTTTCCAGACTGCTTATGGGAAATTTCGAAATTATGTGTACGTGAAAGTATGAAAATTTGTATGAGGCCTGCATTGAGTAATCAGATACGTAAAAAATAATCTGCCGGTTTATTAATTTTATTAATGCGTACAGCATATATTAGTACAGCATAGATTAGTTCAGTCAGGTGCGAAACTCCTTCCTATAATTGCTTCGAGATTGCAACTTTGTGGAACTAATATTCATGAGGTTTTTCCATGTGTTATTTTCGCATAATTTAAAGTTATTAATTCATTAGGTCCCAAATTATCACTTTGAAATTAATTAGATTATAACAATTTCAACTGTCAACTAATTCGCATGCAGCACACTTTCGTAAAAATTCTGGTCACCTAACATCATTCCACACGACTCCCACATCAGAATTAACGTAAACTATGATTTATAGTTTGTAAAACTTTTCCGTTTCCCCGATATTTACGCGACAACACACAATGACACTGTCGCCCAGTCCAATGGCAAACCGTCCTCATTCAAAATTCCATAAACTATTCGAGCGCATAGAGAAAAAAAGCGTCCGTGCATCTACGCGAATAGGTAATAATATTCAATAGAAAACGAACAAAAACAGAAATTTTCGCGTTCGCTCAACGATGACAATTGTATTCCGCGCCTCGCATTCATGAAAAAATAATGCAAGGCCCGATACATCGATTGTTCAAAGTCAGAGTACCACGTTGCATTTCCATCAGTCCGCGCGCAAAGTGGTGTTTGCGATAAAGAAGCTCCTCCCGACTATAGCGATATACATCGAGCGGAACGCAAAGTATAAATACGCGCGCAAACCCTTTAGCTATTTTATTTTAATATATATTTCGCGTTTTATATCCTAGACGCATAAGCAGCCGATCTAGCTTAACGATCCTGTACCGAGGAAAAGGGAGAGAGAGAGAACGGGAGAAATAAAGTACGAAGCAGCCTAATGCGATGCTAAAGATCCTTTTGATTTATGGAAATGCATGAGGGAGAGAGAAAAAAAACTTTTCATCGAAGATCGAGTAAATGCTGCTGCGTATACGTATATATATATAAGCTCTGAGAGAAATGATCGCGGAGATTAAAGCGACGAGCGCACAAGCATCGTTTTTCTTGTTCTTTTTGTACGTAGGGATCGGTTGCGCGCGCGATGTACATATTAGTGTATTGCGCGGAATTCGTTGCTGGGAGCGGAAAAATTTTAATTGCAAAACTTATATGTATATCGCAGTCGGCGATTAATATCCCATGCCCGCGATTGCGGAATACATAATTGTATTTAATTTCTATTTATGATTGATTTACGCTATATATCCCAGCGCGCGATCGTTTAGTTCGGATTCAGGAAGTAATTAAAATGCAGGCGCGAATAGCTCGACTCGAACGCGACTTGTATCGCTATATATATTGCACACAGCTCTCGCACTTAACAAAATTACAGCAAATAGGTTTGTTCGAAGTGATTTTTGCGCTTGATTCGTGTTCCGAGTACCAGGCGTTTCCGTATCAAGGTATACGTATATACACATTTAAAAAAAGAAATCGCTCGAGTCCGAACGCGTTATCTGTAAATTCTCGCGTCTGTTGGCCGGAAAGCTCGAGCAACGCATATAATGAAGCGCTTACTCGTGTTGTAAATGTACACACATACACAACGACCGTTAGTATACATACAAATGATACACACACGCTAAACTCGTTTTCGGAAAAGACCAAAACGCGCGTATTCAACTCACGTTCGGGGATCAACAGACTTTGCCGTGTGTGCGGGACATTTGCGCGGCGCGCGACTCGGTTTTAGACCACTGATTTATTATTCTAAAACGAAGCGAGCAGAAAAAAAGAACGGTTTCCCAACGCGAATTCGCGCAAAACAAGGAATATCTCTTCCGTCTGTGTGCGTGTGTGTTTTTTTTTCCTTTTTTGTGGCCGAAAAAACCCGTTTGACATTTGCATAATAGAGCGGAGTTTATTCAGGCAGAGCGACCGGCCAACCGTCAAATTCTTTCGAGCGAGTCATCAAAATAAATAGTGGCTGCAGTGTTGAACTTTCGGGATGCATAAAGTATAGATTTTTCCGAGAATCTTTAGTTGAAATTTACTGTTTACAATGGCGGTTATCGATAGATACGTTGTTAACACGACAAATATTTAAGCGATAAAATGATGTTTACACGTATTTTCAGAAGAAAGAAACAGATATTTACCATTTATGAATTATTTGTAAAACGGTCTTTAAATCAGTGCTATGAAATTAATGCTCAGTCTTAAAAATTTTAATGTACAAATTTCCTTTTAAGAAATATTATTAGCATAAATTCGTCTAAGCCGTAAATCGATCCGAGGAAAACCCTAACAGCCAAAGGGGATTGTTCCAAGTGCAGACACACACACATACACACATACACAAAGAAACACGTGTTCACCGCGAACAAACCACGTGGCTCATTACGTTGTATAATGCGCGCTAATGCGCCAAGGTGCGTAATGAATTTTCAACCATATATACACACACCACAGTCTGTTCCTCTCTTATACTCCCAGAGTCTAAACTGCGCGCATTACGTGCGCACACTGCAGAGTGAGAGAGAGAGGCCGCGCGCGAACTAAAAGCCAACACTGAATTTCCTATGTGCTCTTTGCTCTCAGCGCACAAGCTTCGTTTCCGTGAACGTACATATATATATGTATATTGCACAAAGCCACTAAAAAGATGCTCGTTAATGTTAATGCTAATTGCGCTGGTACACACACGAGTTGCGTAACGTTCATCTGATGGTTGCACGCGGCTATAAGAAATATTATTTGTATCTCTGTGTTTGCATGGTATTGGCGATGACTCGCGGATAGGAGAATCATCGAAATGCATTGTCGAGAGCGGAAGAATATGGGCGAGCGTGTCGATTATGCAAATAAAATATGAGCGATCGGGAAGGCAATAGAACGCTGATTTGGTTTTACGCTAATGAGCTTTGGTTTTTTTTTTGTTCTCGCGTGCATAGTCGTATTTCATTATTTTCCTCGTTTTAATGGATGAAACGTGAGCTAAGGTTCTTAATGAACGTATCGTTGACAGATCAACAAGTTATACATTTTCGGGAAAAGCATTTTACTTTCAAGTCTCAAGACCGAAACGAAAGCGAACAAATGAACAAGCTGGAAAATTAACATTAATTTATTCAAGATCGTCAAAGCATCAAGCACAACAGAAACATAGTTTATCCATGCGCGTCCTCGCAGAGAGACGATAAACGACGCGAAACTGCAAACGCCAGACAATGAAGCGAAAAAAAGTGAGAGGAATACAGGAAGAAAAAAAAAAGTGTGGGCATTTATCTGTCGCTCAATAGCGCTAAGCATTGCCTGACACTCGTCCACTGTGCTCATTGAATACTAGAAACCATTCAAATAATAACAACAAGTCACGCTATACACAACTCGACGGTAAATACAAACGAGCTAATGCTTCCCTGTAATACGCGAGAACGAATGAGAGAGAGAGAGAGAGAGAGAGAGAGAGAGAGAGGGAGGATGACGAGGCGCTAAAGTTTTTCAAAGTCACGAGGGGTTCCCGTCGCTATTTATTTATTCGCAGCGGTGAGTAATGCCAATATCACTCGGCCGCGTCTGCATATTGGCGCTGATAGAAAACGGTATATAAACTCGTAGCCTTCGCCAACTACTATAATGCTATATTATAAGTAACTATATACTCTCCCGATCAACTTCGAGCAAAGTTACCTTAACACGTGTACGTTGGGTTCCGAGAGAATATTTGCAGAATTTCTCGATGCTTTGCCTCGCTGAATGTTATTACGGGACACGCAATCGCTACGATTGGATCTATTCGAATGTCCGTTTGTGTGAGTATGTATTCATTTTACTGCGTACGAAAGTTCAAGAGTGTGCACGGAATTCATTTGTAAATTGCTGGCTTTTTTAGCGGAAATCGATTCGAGGCTCGAGCGCGCTAAACGCTGTTTAATAACTTATTCGTACGTTTTCGTGTTATTTGGCAAGCAATGCGTTATACAATATATCGCTGATAAGGGGAATTTTCAAACAATTATGGGCGTACCTTTGTACACGACTTGCGAGAACAATCTCTTTTTAGAATGGCGAAGAAATTCCAATCTCCGACTGTTTATCGATTTAAAATCCATTTAGAATACACATTACAATGCACATGGCAATCAAATATTTTTTTAAACTTTCCCATCCCATTATAGAGGCTCAACTCTCCCAAAAAAGACCTGACACCGTCTAGACATTTAATAACGCATGATACATCAGATAATCGGCGATCGTCAGCGAAAAATCGACCATCAAGAGATCGTCCGAAAATAATCATCTTCGACACCGCAGAAAAAAAGAAACTATTACGCATCGTGTAAAAGTATCGCAGAAAATTAATCGAGTCCTTTCGGTGCCTTATCCGCCGTAAAATCTCGCGTCTATCATCAATCTCTCGCTAAAGTGGCAAGTGATTTTTCAAAGCGGCCATTCTAATCCAAATATGGCACGAGTAGAGAAAGACTTCTTAAACTTGGCGCGCGCTAGAAAATAAACAGTTCCGGCTCCCTTTCAGAAGCTTTTCGGCGCGACAGCAGCTGGTTGGTGTACACCGGACAGGCATGAAATTCGTGAAAAACGCGAGTATACGGGAGGTGACAAAAGATTGCTTTAAAATCTCTCGCTGCTGGCTCTCAAAGGCGCGGTGTAGTAGAGCAATGCTCGCTTACGTGCCACGGCATCGCGGCTATATACTTTTCAGAGAGCTGCTCTGCAGCCTCACTCGTTTTTTTTCTTCTTTCATTCCGGGCGCATAAGCGTCGTCCAACTTTTCGCTCGTGCTCGTACAAAATTCAGGCTTCTATACCTCCCGAATTCTCTCTCTTTCGCTTTTTACCGACCCCTTTACCTCGTTGCAATGTCTCGACCCGGCGAAGAGTCGTTAGAAAAAAATTGGAACAGAACGATTTTCGGTGAAAGGCTGCAGGCGGCTACTGCTCTTGGGGCCATACGAGTTATTTCGCCTTTACGAGTGCTTGAAAATATTCTACTTCGCTCGATTCTTTTTTACCACTCGGGTGTAAAAAACAACGCGGCGGTTTTTTCGGAAAAAATTATATTGGACTATTGGATAAAAACGAGCTGCTGCGGCGTTTACGTGTGTTTTGTGGACAATCGGATTATTTATATAGAGAAGAAAGAGTTTTTGTATTTTTTTTTCCTCCGTGGATAAACGCTTGTTGCGAGGCTGCATTATTAAAAACGAGTAAAGTTTTTATGCTCGGCACGTAAAACTTGTTAACTGTGTCAGTAATACGGTTGAAAAGGGACCGTGAATAGAGTATTTTGTACCTGGTAAATAACTATACTTAATATTTCTCCGCGAGCAATTGCGGGATAATAAGTCATTGTTATATGCACTGAAGTGCTTAATTAGATAATGCAAGAGCTTGACTTTGTTGAAAAACAAAGCTTTTGATCGTCTGTCACCTATACCGTCAACCATTCCTTCACAAAGAAACGAACAACGATTCTCCAATCAAGTTCTCCAGTTATACATATGCACTTCTCGCTCCTCAAACACCCGCATCGCCTCTCCAAAGTAAAAGTGCCGAGCGAGTGAAGAACAAGAGCGTCAAACAGAAAAACACTCCTCTTTATCACTTTGTCAGCCAACTCCTTTGAGACGTGTTTCACTCTCTCCCTCTCTCTCTCTCTTGTACTCAAAAGATCCCCTGTACACTCTGGCCCGCGTGCCAAAGCCTGTTGGTATAGCCTAGTTCCCCGCGCGAAATCAGAGCGCCGCCTTTATAATATAAGCTTTAAGCGACTTGTGTCCCCTGGCAGAGCTGCAACTAATCACCTTCTGTCGTTTGGTCCAATGCAAGTGGGTCGATTTGAACGAGCGCGAAATCGAACCTATAGAAATAGATATATCCTTTATAGATGACGGTGAGAGTGGGATGTAAGAGTTGCCGGAGCTGAATTTAATCCAGAATAGATTCGAGATGTAAGCGAAGACCGAAGCTGCACGACAAGATGATGAGAGAGAATTAAAAGCGCTGTTGGGATATTGATTACGAGGTGTATATATATATCGATTAGAAATGCGCTTTCATTCAAAATGCTCTTGTGTATAGGAGAAGTGTCTTGATTTAGACGAGGATTGAGATTTTACTTTGAGGAACTGATTGAGAAGGACCTGGCATAAAGTGTATAGTTTAAAACTCGAATACTAA
>UELU01138441.1:0-52234 GCA_900490025.1 Megastigmus dorsalis | reverse complement strand
TATTTATAATATATTTTATAATACATATTTTATAATATATTTATAATATATTTTATATTACATATTTTATAATAAAATTGGTTTTATATTACACTTTTAATATTAAAGGGTTAACAATTATTAAAAAAAAGGAAAAATAATATCTGTGCTCTGTTCATGCATTGTATTCTGACGTAACGTTCGGCTATCGCGGAGCTGTTTTGTCTTCCGACGTGAGGACAGTTGTTTTTGTACATCTCAACGAGTAGCCCTTCTGAGTAATCGCTAAGGTGTTTGGAGTTCGGTTATCGCGGAGTTGTTTTGTCTCCCGACCTGAGAGCATCTCGACGGTTTGAGACTCACGCTGATTAATTTTCGGTAGGCTATACATGTTAAGTGGCAAACTTGGACAAATTTAGAATCATAGAAAAAAAAAAAGAAATCTAATACAGCCGTAGGATGTTTCAAACTGTACTTTTGAAAAATATAGTGAGATTCTAAGCAATAAATATATTTGAATTATTTATTTGATGTTTTGTCCATTGTTTTATCCGTCTCTCCTTATCCTTCGCATGCTATCACATTTGAACTTATCAACTTAAAAAATTGGTGCACGTAAACAATATAACTCCTCAAGTTACATACTAAACTCTCTGTATAAAATTTATAACTTATTTTTCCCAAGTAACCATGCATATTTTGGGCTGCGGCGGCGGCGGACGCGAACCCGGAGTAGACACGCGCAAAGTAGCTTATAGAGCGCGGGTCTCGTGTCGCGCACCTTAGCTCTTAAAGCGCGGGTCTAGCGGCGCTGGCGGCAGCAACACGCGCAAATTAGCTATTGAAGCGAGTGTCTCGCGGCGCGGGGATCCCTTCCGACGCGGGGGAAGGACAAGCGCAAATCAGCTTTTACAGCGCGTGTCTCGCGACGCAGGGGCATCGTTGCGGACGCACGCACACACATACGATTATTTAAAGTAAAATAGATGCCCCCTCAGTCGAAATCATTGAACGAAGTCTAGTAATTTTTCGAGGTTGCTCTAACGGTCGCCTGCGAAAAGAGTGTAAAAGTGAGAACCAAATTAAAATACTCAATTCACCGAATTACAGCGATAAGAAGTTCGATCACTGGACTAAGCGCGATGACTAATGCGTAACACATCAACCACTGCACAGCTCTCTCTCTCTCACTCTCTCACTCTCTCTTCCTCAAGTGAAAAAAACAATATACGATTTTCGACGTTTTAGTGTAATTTGATACCCTATCTCCATATGCACTTGTCCGTTACTTCTCACCTCTCTATCTCTCGTGTTATTATTGTTATTATTGTTATTATTGTTATTATTACTGTTAGTACTATTATTATTGTTTAAAAAAAAAAATTCAAGATAAATTTTTAATTTAATTCACTTCTAAAATGGCTGAAAGAACTTCGCGTTTAAAATGCAGAAAACAAATTAAAAAAAATAGTTCATTAATTAAATGCAAAAATTGCAAAAAATGATATCGCACTGAATGACATAAGTGGACAAAGGCTGAGGCTACAGCGACCAAAGCTGCTAATAAAAATATCATTAAGCACTACTTCTGTGAATTATGCACTATGGCTAGCCTCAGCCAAAGTAATGATAAGAAAATTAATGATAAGAAAGCTGATGATGTAAACAGTTTAAATAATGTCTCACTATCTAATAAGGATAATTTGGCGCCTTCATCAACACCGTTGAAATTGGACACACCGTATCTCTCTCAAGAAAATAATAGCTGTAGTTTTATTTCCAGTCGCATAGACAGTAGTGCGTATAACAGCAAGCGCTTGCTGTCAAATTCAGCGAGTGATACCGCGGTCGCCCCTCGCAGTGGTAAAGCTATATTAAAATCAGCAACTAATGCATCTGCCTTGCCTGTTGCGACAATATTTGTAAGTGAATTCTTGGAAAGAAATAAGTACAAAAATTTTCTAAACTTAAAAACATCTGCCAAGAAACTTGGCTTTAAGTATGTTTGGCACAGGCAGGGTAGATTTTTCATAAAAATGCGAGATGGAGAACAAGCGCATACCTTCACTATCTTTTCTGAACTCCAGAAAATCTCTGCGCAATTCAACAAAAAACACAAGAACAAGAATATTAAACAAAATGTAGTTGAAGGGAATCTTAACAATAGTGCAATAAATTTAAATTTAAATACAAAACAAAACTCAACAAATATCGATATAGATATCAGCGGTGAGACGAAGGCAAATGATAAAGACATTAAAGTATCTAAACGAAGCAAGAATAAATCCAAAAAGAACTCAAAAAATAAATGACTAGATAATTCCGTCGCTGGAGAGCAGGAAGAATTAAGGGGAGGTTGCGGGCGGGTTTCCTGAACTCTCTATGAGCGCAAATTCATCAGACCAGTCAATTTCTTTCTGGTGGTTCAACTTACGACCTATTTGGCGTTGCTGAGACCTGGCTGGGGCCGGATGTAAGCGATGATGTCATTTAGATCAAGGGTTACCAGGTTATCAGGCAAGATCGGAATATAAGGGGAGGTGGAGTCGCCCTTTACATGAAATCTCATTTTAAATGTCAAATTTTAGCCACATCCAATACAGAGCAAAGCGAAAAGCCGGGCATCCCGGAGTACATTTTCTGCAGCAACAATATTGCGACTCACCCCCCGTATTCGTTGCAGTTATTTATAAACCGCCCAAGGTAGCTTTTACAAAAAAACTCTGATTTTCTAGACAAACTCCGCATATTCTCTTTCGACTATAGTCACAAAATTTTAATGGGTGATCTGAATGCTGATTTGCTCAGTGATAGTAATGATGCAAGGTTTGTACGCAAACTCAATGCTGATTTGCTCAGTGATAGTATGATGCAAGGTTTGTACGCAAACTCACTGCTGAATTATCTCTGCAACTGGTCCAGCATGGTCCCACGCACTTTACGCCCACGTCGAGCACATGGATTGACATTATACTGACGGATGACAATGATGACGTCATGGACGGCCGCAGTATCCCGGCACCTTTTCATAGTAAGCATAACATCGTCGATGTTACAATTGCTTACTCTGACAAGGATTCACCAGTCAATTCCTTTCAATATAGAGATTTCCAGAATATATGCCCCGATTTACTCACTACACAACTACCCAGCTGTGACTGGTCGCCGTTCGATGCTGCGGTCGTCGACACTGAACTGGCACTGGACTGTCTCTGCAGCAATCTCACGGCAGCGATTGATACATTAGCCCCTATTAAAAATTTTGTTCCGAAAAAGGGCAGACTGCCGTGGGTTGATGCAGAGTTAGTTCAGTTATATAGAAAACATGACGCACTGTATCGTCGGTACAAATGCACAGGGGACACTTCGCTGTTGGAGGCTTTTATTGAACTCAGAAAGCAGACTGACAAACGCACTGAGACTGCAAGGACATCTTATTACCACGATAGGCTGTTCGATGCTCTTGTTAGTGATAACGTCTGAAAAGAACTAAGGAGCCTGGGGCTTCTGCCCGGACGTTAGGGGGAGTTCAATGGCTTTTCATTGGATGAGCTCAACAAGCATTTTGCTGGCCTGTCTATACCTCCTCAGGATGATAGTTCAGAGAGCGAGAATATAATTTCCCAAGCTGCTGATGAAGGTTTTCGCTTCAAAAACATTAATTTAAATAATGTGATTCTCGCCATCTCGCACTTTTCATCCCAGGCACGAGGGACAGACGGCATTCCACAAGCTGTTATTGTGAAGGCGCTTCCAGTAATTGGAAATCTCATTGCTAAGCTGTTTAACTCCTCCTTCTCTAAAGGCATCTTTCCGGCCCTTTGAAAGAAATCGCTTGTTATCCCGCTCAAAAAGTGTAAAACACCTTCTTCTCCTACGGATTTTCGCCCAATCGCGCTTTTATGCTTTCTATCTAAGGTGCTCGAGAGGATAGCGTATGAGCAGCTGCAGGAGCATCTTGCAGTCTTTCGAGTACTTGACCCTTGCCAGACTGGATTTCGACCTTTTCACTCTACGCACACTGCACTACTGAAGCTGACAGAAGACATACAGAAGGGAATTGACAAGAAACTGATAACACTACTACTTCTCTTCGACTTCAGTAAGGCTTTTGACACAATACTGCCATCACGTCTGCTCGCCAAACTACGGTCTATGGGGTTCTCCAGGTCTGCTCTCATGTGGATAAACTCCTACTTTTCCAACAGACAGCAGGCAGTTTTTGCCAATTCTAGTGATGAGTTCTCGTGGCTAGCCACTAATTTAGGAGTCCCACAGGGTTCAGTCCTGGGTCCCCTTCTTTTCTGCCTCTACATCAATGACGTACGTGACGTATTACATACTGGGGGCATTCAGCATTTACTTTACGCAGATGAGAACGTCATTTTTCAAAAATAACGTTCTTTGGACGTTTCTTGGACGTTCTTGGACGTGTTGTGCTGTTAGGGTACCTTTTAATCTTAAGTTTTTCCAGCGATTTAAGCTCTTAGTGCGTTCTAAACTAACCTCTGATGAAGTCTTGCAGTGGCGTCAGAGAGTTTCGCAGGATGTGAATCTTGAGCTGAATTCATTGCCAAATGATGTCGTTATGCGCACTTTGCTCAATGTCTAACCCTTAGCTTATAATTAACAAGCGCACTATTTATTATCTTTTTATTTTCAAATTGTTATAATTTTTTTATTATTTTTTATCCACTTAATTGTTTACAAATTTTTGTTATTTTATTTTATACTTTCTATAATTGTATTACCATGTATTTATATTCAGGGCTGTATGGGGTTGTACCCCGTAGTTTTCATAAAGATTTCAATCAATCAATCTCTATCTCTATATCCGATATCTGCGCTGCTTAACTTCTAGAACGTTCTAGAATATTCTAGAGAACTTGTGACGTCATATGCACCTGCACGGAGCGACCAATCACAGAGCTCGGCTGCACAGGTGTGCAAAAGGCCGAGTGGTGGGGGGTCCAGAACCGGCCTTGCTTAACTACTGCCATGTATTGTATCTTATTTCGCAATGAACAGTGGGTGTATTACTCATGCTTAATACTTTTCATCGAACCCAGACATAAATAGCGTAAATACTTAAAAAGAATGCGGTTTTTGTTCGAAATATATAGAAATTAATTTCTGTTATAACGTCATCTTTTTCTCGAAAGTCATTAAGCTTTTAAAAGCAAAAATAGCTTATTTATTATTTACAGCTATTGTTCGCGATTAGTCAGAGTGAATAGACTTACCGTTGTGGCATTGTACCTGTGATTTCTGCATTTCTCGACGAGTTCCGCTCGCGTCTTGCAATTATTGTTCGTTATGTAGAAAAACTTTTTGCCCAGCTCCTTGAACTTGACAACTGTCTCCGGTGAACCCTCTATTACCTCGGTCTCTCGCCACAAAACTCCTGAAAATGCAACTTCGTTTTATTTACAATTTTAATTTTCTCTTTGCCACGCTTCGTTTGTTATCGATTGTAATGTGTTTGCATATTAAAAACCGCAAGTATACCGAACTTTTGATTTAATAAGATTTGTAAAATGTGAGCTGTTTTTTTTAATTAATTTAACGCGGTTACAACCGTAACATAAGAAAAAATTTACAAACATTTATAAGCTAAGCAAATACATTCAGAATTCGAGATACAGCAAAACAAGCGCAAAAATAGTGTTTCTAAAATTGTAAATGTAACTTTTATACATTTGCACATCTGCTGGATCATCAAACGAAATTTATAGCGATCGAGCTTATTATTTCAACGCAGCTAAGGTACATTTGGTATAAGTAAGCAAGCAAAACTAAAAATATCACATCACTTTATCATCGAACAACTAAATTTCCGCTCGTATTTCACTCTCACAAACAATCGCAACAAAAGATCAACATTTATACTATAAAATGTTAAATTCTGCACGCACCGTCGCAGTCAGATAGAACAACGTCGAAGGACTCGATGAAAAGCTTGAGCTTCCCTTTGCTCAAAGACTTCAAGTAGATGGGAGTCATCCTCGATATACAAGCAGCCCGGAGTCTTCTTACCTAGACGTGACTTCTCCGCGAAAGCGACTAAACTGCAGCTATGACGACGACGACGGCGACGCTGGCTTTCAATTTCTCGCGCTCGCGCCGAAAGGTATAGAGCGCCTCCAGTGTACTACTAGTATTTATATGTTATATATCTGACGTTTGGCACTTGGCCATTTACTCGGCGCATGCAAGATTGCCAGCTGACCTTCGTTACGTAACCGAATCGCGATCACTCATATATAGCGGCTACGCGGGGGATTCATTGAAAGCCGCGCTCTTTTCTTTATTTCCGATAATATATAATTTTGTTACAAATTTTCCAATAATTATATATGCTTTTATACTTTTCAAACGCTGCATTATAAATAAATAAGCATCTAATCTGTATATGACTGCGTCTATATCTCTTCCTTTTTCCCTGTTACTTGCCACGTTGCTGGATTCTAATCATTTATAGCGCTGGAGTAGCTTTATGAAAGAATTCACTGATAAACGAATCGCGCATTAGTTTATTTTTCGCATAGTGCACCTGTGGATTCGCAGAAAACTCGCACGCTTCGCTTGTTCGAGGTATTCGCATGCAAGTTCTCAATGTTATGATGTACATACATTTGACGAATGTACAGGTACTATACAATTCCAGAAATTTTTTGCAAAATTTTAATCGAATAATAAGTTTGAACAGAGTGTAAAAAAATGAAAACAATGATTTAGTAAGTATAGTGTACTATTAATATATATAAAAAATATGCACATGAAAATATGCTTTATTTTATTTTTAAAATTTAGTTTTTTTGTAATTTTCATACTATAATCTTAGAATTTGACAAACTTAATACATGGATCAGATGAAAGTAAACTATGTTGCTGTTTTTCTTGCGAAGAGTATAACTTTTCATGAACTTTTCATAGAGGAATCCCCTTAATTACCCTTGATCTTAACGGGATAATATTGCGTACGCAGTAATACTTATTAAAAAAGTGGAATATTTTTCAGGAATTCGTAAATGTAACTCGGCAATATTTATATAAATATATTTGGTTTATTTTTAATTTTAAATACAAAAATCTTATAAATAAAAATATTTTTTTTAATCAAACACCTTATGTGTAAACACAGAAAGCATTCATTTAATCGATGTTAATTTTAAATAAGATATATATAAAAATTAAAACATTGATATGTACAAATTAAAAATTACAACCAGGCAAGTAAAAATCCTTTAAAACTTGCCGAAAGACTTATAAAATATTTGCAAGAGATTCTTTTCATAAGTAAACACTGTAAATATTAGAAAAAAATAATTTTCTCTTGCAAATGTCGGTGTTTTCTACCGATGGCACTTGGGTGTTTTATTTCATGGCTACTTTAGATATCTTGTAAAATTAAATAAAAATTTTATATATGGATATTTTCACAGATTTCACTTATTAAATAATATCTAATTCCTCGTGTTCCTGTGATTTTTTATACCACAAAAACGTCGTATTTGTAAAATAAATTTTTATAAAGAAGTATCTTTTTCACCATAATCTGAAAAAATAAAAATAATTAATAAATATAAAAAGGTACTGTTCCATTAATTAACTGTAATTAATTTTTCTGTGCACAAACCATTTGTTAAATAATAACTACTTCCAGCAATGGTTTGACTGGAACTTGGACGTATTAATGGTTCGACATTTTCATATAACGAACTAGATGAACTCTTTAAATCGTTTTCATCTATACTTTCTTTACTAGTTGTAGAAAAAGAATCTCTTCCTGATTCACATATGGCATAACCCTCACTATTGTATCGTCCTAAAACGTTAAAATATTTTAATGCTTATTCAAAAATAACTTTTATAGTAAATAAAATAATATTTAAGAATAACAATATTTCTACCCATTCGATTATGGTTCGATCGTGTGTCAATTGCACTTGTTGACTTACAATATCTTAATCCTGCAAATAGAACTTTTTCACATGTGTATTAGACTAACTATTCAATACATAAATTTACGTTTGCACATAAATAGCATATAGAATTACCATTCATTTGAATTTTTGGAGTCGACTGAGGTGATGATTGGCACAAAGGTTGCATAGAGTCTATAGAAGTAGACAAACTATTTTTCCTAACTGCAATTATAAAAAGAAATTATTAGTACAGTAAAATTATGATGCATACATAGAGAATGACATTATCACAAATTGTGGTAGATTTTGAAACGTGTCACGTGTTGCTAACAGAAATAAAAGCTAAAGAGCAGACTGGACAAAACGTAGAAAAGCTGCAGTAGCAAATGTACTTTCATTAATTTCATACCTCAAATAATGTAAATAGGAAGTTTGTCACTTTCAGTCCAAAAGTAATATAAAATTAAAACTATTGCTTTGTGTTATTTGTTAATAGTTGTTAAATGTTTCAAATAGATTGATTATTTTAATTGTGTTAGGGAAGGAGGATCGACGAAATGTTACATACGAGTATCAGAGCTGTCAACCAATTCTGTACTAGATTCACTTCTTTCATTCTTTGTCTTAGTTTTGCAGTATATTGGGTCTATAGGTGGTGGTTTATCTAGCAAATTAAATAAAACATTAATAAACAAAAATATCACAAATATTAATAAGAATTAATTATTTAATTTATACATACATGATTTCAAAAAGTATGGATTTTTCAGTACTTGTTGAATGCAATTATAGATGTAAGCATACTGACTCTGAAAAATTTTTATTCATGAAAACTTATTCACGCAACTAATTTAAAATAAATCACTAAGTAACCCTTATATTACCTCTCTCTGCACCATATTTAAACGATGCCTTCTTAATCTATATACAGTTCCAAAAACGTCCAACTTTCGATTGTCTTTGATAGACTGAAGTAATATATCTATTGCGATTAGAGTACCCGTCCGTCCGATTCCAGCGCTACAAATGAAAGAGATAAGTGAAAATACAATTATGTATACTTGTTGTTTGTAGAAAATGTTATATGTATAAATGAACATTTTTAAAACAAAATATACCTGCAATGTATTACAGCCAGTCCTTTTACGGATGTAAATTGCTTTCGGAATGCTTGGCAGAAATGTATCATGGCATCAAAATCATCAGGCACATCGTGATCAGGCCAGTCTTTGAAATGAAGATGAGTTATTGTGCGTCTGTTGTTTTCCTATTTACCAAACACCCAGTTATTTATCGTTCAACAATCTAATTGTAAAGAATATAATAAATCAATTGCTGAGAACTACTTACTTTTTCCAATACTAATGTTCGTTGGGTGTATGTCCTATAATCTAATTCACTTGTGCATCTGATTGACAATTTTTCATAATTGAACGTTTCTCTGATTGCCGGGAAATACTGATGACATTTTTCCTAAAATAAAAATATGTTAGATTATTAAGTATACAAGTCAAGTATGCAAGTAACTATTTATGCAAAACTTAGCATTCAGATATTAGATATATATATATATTGTATGAAAATAAGTTACTTTTCCTCTTTCCACTAATTGTGTAAGCATTAAAATCATTTTAACATCATATTGATCAATCATTCTCCAAAAGTCATAAGTGGTATCTTCCTTAGGTCCTTGACATGCAATGTACTCTTCAGTTCCTGAATAACCCTATATGAATACATACTTATTAATCAAATAAAAAATAAATATTTCATGATTGGTCAAACATTTTTCTGTTTTCTGTTTTACTTAATAATATTATTAGTTTTCAATTCAATTCGCAATTATGATATTTCAACCTCGACCAGAAACTAAAAAGACAACGAAATTTGCTTTTCAATACCTACATTGAAGTGAATTAAAAACCGATTTAATTAAAGCATTTTAGAATATTTGACCATTTCTTAAAAAATGAAAATAAATAAATATTTACTCGAACAAAAGAAGCATTTATGTAATCTGTGTTTGGGTCATTATCAATAACTTCGAGTTTCACCCTTGAGAAATCATCTGTAACAAAATGAATTTGTATAAGTACCTATATCACTATAAAATAACTTGAGAAATTTTATAACAAAACACAAGTAAAAAATTAAAAGTATTACTAACATGGCAAGATGTCAGAATATCGGTTCTTCTTTCTGTTAGCCTGTAAGCAAGCTGTATTACTTGGCATTTGCAGGTCAACACTGAGAGTTTGCAATAACTGAAATTCATTGCTTAGTTTACCAGGATTTTCAGCCAACTGCTGGCAATGATTAATGAATTTCCTGCGCGTAAATGGATCTGGTACTGGGGATTCAGGGATGTTTGACTGCATAAATCTTTGTAATAACCTGTAAATTAAAATTATGAATTAACATCTTACAACTCAGTAAACTTTTCAGTTACATCTTTACGCGGGAATAAATTCAAATAGAATAAATCTTCAACACTTGAATAGTTCAAAATAAAAAAATATTTCAAACTGAATTCCTAAACTAATTAACATTTCTTTTTATTTCCAAATAGCTTTCAAATTCGATTTTTTCATCATAAAAGTACGTATTTTATTGTTGATTACTAAATATCAATCGCTAAATGATATTTAGGATCAAGAAATATTGATTTAATATTTTTCTTTTTATCTTAAAACGCATTTTCAATCAATTTTTTCACTTGAAAATTTAGATATAATATTTCACTTTGCCAATATTAACATCGATTTCATAAGCTAATAGTAATTAAATAAATGTTAATAGCGCTTAAAATAAACAGAATATTCACAGTTTTGTATCCATCCTTCCGTCAAAAGCTCATAACTCATTTTAGTTGGTCGAGTAGTGATTGATACACGAGTTTGCAACAATAAATTTCCTCAAATGTATATGTGACCAAAAGGATAAAAAAAAGTACACTCATGCGCTCATCACATATATACGCATACATACACTCATACCCGCAAACGTTTTTCTTTTCACTTTCGAGTATTCATGACATTTCTCGTATTCACCTTCGCCTCGTGTGCTTAAAAATATCCATGGCCCCAAAATAGCTCAGATATCGCGTCGAACGTTAAACAGAGGCGACCGGCGGTCTAGCAGTCGACTTGCCGACGATTCGCCGCTAACTGCGACTATACGCGTTGCCCGAGATTCAGAGGCATCGCATCGGCCTCGCTCATAATAACGCGTGTATACATCTTTCGTGCGATCTATAGGAGCATTCTCCGTTCCGTGAGTCACGGAATAAGTATTGATCAGTTTTTTCACTGCTTTGATCGCACTCGTATGTGTGCTGCTTTATAGAAAATCGATGAGGATACTCACAGTCTAAAGGAACAGCGCTTCACCAGCAGCATCAAAGTCGTCAAGATGCCTAGAAAGAGGATGCCGAATACCACGCCCAGGACTAATCCCACATTCAATTCGGCGTCTGAGAGAAAAATAATTAAACGCGCTTAGCATTATGAGTAAAATATTTACATACTTTTAAACGTAATCCTGATTCAATGCTATGGTTGCATTAAAGCTTAAGAAAGGGTGATTGTGGATAGTTAATAGAAACGTAATTGTCACTAATATTTTCTTGTTATAAATATTCAAATTATCGACCCAACCAATACTATATTTTATGAGATTAAATCGTCATTCAATGAATAATAATAATAAATTAAAAATTATTATTGTTATTTCATCCTAAATTTTTTGTATTTAAAGTAAATTTATAATAAAATTTTAGACTTACTTGTCTTGATAGTGAATGAAACAGAATCAGCGTAGCCCTGATCGGTAAATGCGCGCATTCTGACTTCGTACCAAGTATCTGGCTTCAGTGGTCCATTGCAGTAGGCTCGTTTCACTGTATTTGCCGAAACCTGTGGGCACGTCGTATCGTCACCGACTACAAACTTTACGGCTTTCATCTGACCATAGTCCACGACAAAATTGGCTAAAAATATTATATCCAAAATTATATTTATGTACAATACATACAAAAGAACTTCAGAGTTTTATTTAAAGTAATCTTACGAAAAGGATTCCATAAAGGCTCGGTAGCTTGATACGGAATTTGGAAATCTCTTTCCATGGCTTCTTCCCAAGATGATACATTGGGCCATTTCTCTTCTTTCACATTAAATCTGCCTATGGTTGATGAATTGTCAAAAGGTACACCCGATACTAATACAGAGTAGTACATAATAGTTCCGTTATTGTCGGGAAATAGCGGGAGCAAAATAGCTGCTGAAGATGTTGTTCGTCGAGCTATGTGTGGATCCAGTGTAATAGACTTAATATATTCCATATCTGGTTGTGGGGGAACTAGAAATTATTGGTATATTAGTAAGTAAATAGTATTATTATTATCGGTTTATTAAAATTTGTATTTAATTTTGATAATGTCAATCAAAATGGTTTTTATTATGTTGAAACATTTTCTTTTATAATTATTATATGAGATAATTAAAATTTTAAGATGATACTCGAATCTACTATTATGCTTTTATTAAATTATAGAAAAAATTGTCTTACTTCCTGCAGGGTATTGAATAGTGAGATCAGCAATGTCTCCACATTCTGCAGCTCCATGCAGTGTTGCTCCAACTTCAAATTTATAAGTATATAAAGGTTTTAATTCTCCAAAATTCATGCGGAATATGTCATTTTTATCCAAATTTTCAAAAACATCTAGTGTATTGTCAATGGTATGATTTTCATAACCTGGTCTAGTTCCAGTAACTGAAACTTCAAAATAATGTAACTCTCCTCTTAAAAAACAAGGTAGTCCCCAACTCAGTTCTGTACTTAAAGCAATTGGATTATCTTTTTCGCGCTTGATTGTACAAGTTAGATTGGTTACTTGATCTGGTTCTGAAAAATTGCAAGTTTTCAAAGTCAAAAATTAGATTTGTTCACCTTTCTATGAAATTGATAAATTGGTAAGTAAATTCATGCAAACCTCCATCAAATGTAGTTTTAAATTCTATTGTTTCTTCTTGACTCCAACCAGCACCAGTTCTTGTAGCAATTGCTGCATAATACTGTGCAACGGGTTCTTCTTCTGTCATAGTATAATATGTTAATTTTTGATCAATGTTATCCACAGTAAATGTCCTATTAATCTTGCAACTATCAGGTACTATGTAATAAGGTTCCCATCGAAAATTGATCCTATAATTTAATAATTTTCCTGGCATATACTCTGGATGATTCCACGATAGCTGTGTGTATCTATCTCTTCTAAATGGCTTAAAATTTCTAGGAGGTTTTGATATATCTTCATTAGTTTGATTATACACAGGTAAACTCCAAGGACTTGATCCAGCTGAATTACTAGACTGAGCTTTACATATATAGCGTGAAAATGGACTGAGATCTTCTACTGTTATAGAAACATTATTCAAAGTATGTTCACTGGTTATATTAACTGTGCTTGAACCATTTTTTAACGCAAAACCAAAACCCTCAGTGTAGTTGAAGTAACAGTCAGTAGTAACCGATACCAAAGAACAATTATTATTTTTATACCGTACATCCCATGTTAAAGTTATTGAATTTTTCGTTGTAATAACTGCACCTTCTGAGTTTAAAATAGGAGCATCAGGAACTGTAATTTTAAAATATAAAATTTACAAACATTAATTCAATATTCAATATGCATATATATTCATCTAAATATAAAAATTAATATTACTGATATGTAGTTACTTTTCCATTTCACAATATAATTACTGTCATGAGGGACAATCTAATAAAAAATGCAAACATTGTTGCTAGAAATAAGTTTCTACATTAATTTAAGCTTCTAATGACATCTATGAGCTTTTAATAATCTCTAAAAGTCTTTGAAAGATATTGGCTTGTAGAAATCATTAGAAATTTAAATTAATGTAAAAATTAATACTGTAAGAAAAAAATTTTTTTTACCGTCTTGTGCAGTATGTGGTGACTCTTTTGAAATAAATGGGGCTTCATCATCATTTTCATCAATCGGAGTCACTGTTACTAAATAAGATGTACAAGCATACAAATTTTTGAAAATATAATTTGTATCATTTGTAGTCACAGATATAGGATCATTATTCTCTCGATTTGTAATATCTACTATTACGCTGTACATTTTCACACAATTACTTGCTTCAGTAGGAGCTTCCCAGTTGAGGTGTAGCATAGCTGGTTTTATGGATACGATATTTAAGGATGCAGGTGCCCCAGGTTCTAAAAATGTTTTTAAATGAATACATATAATAGTATTCGTTAGGTGTATTACAAAGGAAAAGTAAACTTACTTGCAAAAGAAGTTGTAGCATAAATAGTTTTTGCGTCATGGATGTTACTGGAACTTACAGCTATTCTGTATTTAGTACAGGGCTCTAGATTTCTTATAGAATAATTCAAGTATATTGTATTATATTCTTTCATAAGAATTTCATTATGATATAATTGTATCAAATATTTTGTAGCATTATCACTTGTGACATTCCATGATATATCCAAGGAACTTGCTTGTATTTCATTTACTGCCAGATTTTCAACCACTATTTTATCTGAAAGTTTATAAATTCAGTTAATATTTCAAACTATAGACTCAATGATATTTCATTACAAAAATCAAACAGTAAAACTACCACTATAATATATATTGGAGTCATCATCTACTATCACATTTTCTTGTGGATTGAGATTTTTATCTTCCTTTGTTTCATAGTCTAAATTGTCGATTGTTTCTAATGTGTTAGAAGAATTTTCATTTTCTATGGTTGTCATTGTAATAGGTAATTCGGTCGTAGAAGGATCTTCAATAACATTTCCAGGGAATTCTTGAACAGGCATACTTTTATTTCTTGGGCCTTCATCTCCAAAAACATAAAAGATTTGCAATACGTATAAAAGTATCTGCAGCCGTTTCCTCGGAATCATTGTGTCATTTAATTTGTATACTAAAAACAAATAAAAAAGTGAGTTATAATTTGATCACACAAATATGTAATTAGATTAATATTTCAAAAAAATGTAAAGAACAATGTCAAAATAAGAATTTATATAGATATAAGTGTTTAAAATTTGATAGCACTTTTAATTTATAAATTTGTTTGTTTTAGGAATCTTTTTAGTCAAATAAATATATTTTAAAAAATGTAACAAGGACGTAATCTACTCAATAATCTACTTTTTTCCAAGAAATCAATAGTAAATCCAATAATTATCCAATCGCAGTATTTTGACAGTGTTTTATTACTTATATTGTTCACAAGATCAGTATAATCACGGCCTTACGTGACGGTTGGACGATGGTAAATCGATCTTACTCTGATAATAATATTGCGCGATATTGCTATCAGAAATTCCGAACCTTTTAAAACGATACGCACAGTCGAGTGAAAAAAATGCACTTGCTTTTAATACTCATACGTGTCGCACACCCAGCGGAAATATTTTTTTAAATACATAACGAGAAAAAGAGCCTGACCACACAGGCAATTTCAAATCCGACACTCTTCCATTCATCATTCCGTAAATATTTTGTATCTCACCGTAATAAAAATTAAAAAGCAGCGCGTTTGAGTCATTGCGTTAATCACGAAACGCAACAAAATTATTTCAAGAAGAGTAGCAGAGCACGATTATCTCGTACAAATTAATACACGCACGTTAAATGACTCGCTGCAAAATTCAAATGATAAATTTTCTCTCTATGATGTACTTACAAAGTAACGATCGAACTTGCGATTATCATTGTAATACATTGATAAAAAAATCAGCAAGAATAACAAGATTCAACGCCTATTGCAACACTGTAATGCGTACTTGGCATAGTTTTCGATCATACTGAAGTGAATGAGATATTTATTAAGAAGAGCCGTCTTATCAAAAGAGATCAATTCCGCCCTGTGCCTTACTCTCGAACACGATTGATAAAAAAGTAACTCTGCGGACTGCGATCAGCACTTACTCGCAACTTCCTGCTACACTTTTTTTTTCTCTTTCCCCCTTTCTCTCTCTCTGTCACTCTCTCACTCTTTCTCTCTCTCTCTCTCTCTCACTTTTATTCTTTGCCCTAGTATATAGTAGTCCGCAATCACGAGCAGCGCGATATCGTTGATAACATGTAAAAGTGTCCACTCGCCTGTCCATGCACTAACTGACGCGCCGCTCGCTGACACTTTATTAATTAAACATGACAGCAACTGATACCGAACCGCATAACCCGCCTCGCGACGAAAATAAAAAATCCCGGTTCATTAGTATGCGCTATACTGTACGCGGCTCGAATGCGGCGTGTATATACACACACATAATAAACAAGCTATTCCCGAGAAAATCTCGGGGCCTCAACTCACTCTCCTCACTCACTCTATAGCTTGTAAACAAAACGGGAAAGACTTCTCCGCGTTGGCTTATAGTATAAGCGCACTGTGCTCTCCGCCTACGCGTACACGCGTAAAAAATCAATGTAAATCGGTTAATGAAAATTGATTTACCAGTTCGCAAAGATCGGAGGTCGAATCGATCGTCAAATTCTTTCGGAACGTCTCACTCTCTCGCTCACTCTGTGTGCCGTGTATATATAATGCGCTCGGAATACTTGAACCAACGTGTGCATCTGCATAAGTTATGCACGAGTTTGACCTCCGACGCAGTAGCGGCAGCTCCTTGAAGAAAGGGCGGAAAGAAGACGTCGCAGAGACGGAGGAGGAAATTTGGAGTGAGGGCTGCACATATTATACACAAATGTTACCCCGAGAGAACGAAAAAGCAGCGGCGAACCCCCACAAGGAGATGAGGGCGAGAGAGAGAGAGAGCGAACGAGGAGAGGGAAAGAGGGAAGGAGGAGAGGACTATACACGACACGATGCGATTTCACTTCCTCTCTCTCGCACCCGTGTTCTCGTATTCTCTCTTTTGAGAGAACACATATGGCTTCCCTATGGAGTGCAACAGATATCTTTGCAGGCTGCTTTTCCTCTCCTACACTCCTTGATCCCTTCTTTCTCGCCGCCGATGCATCTTCGAGAGGAGCTGCTGGAGCAGCATCATGTGCTCTCTCCGGTCTCCTCTCCTTATGCTGGGATCGTGCGACTGCGCAGGCGCAGCTCCTCCCTCTTCTCTGCACTACTCCTATATATTTATAGATATAGGATAGAGAATGTAAGTATAAGGAGAGTCTACGAGGATGTACTTGCCGCATGCGGGTGGTGTTCTGTGTGCTTTGCTCTTTGTTACTGCATCCTGATTGTAACTGTACCAGGATGCTGAGAGCGCTGTAAGATAAGATAGTGTTCGATCGAAATAGGCTTGGGATATTTTTGTGAATTTTTAATACGAAACATGTTTTATACGATGCTTCGATTCTGTTTTTAAATGCGATGCATAGGTATATAGACAATAAATGAGTAAAATAGTAATAATATAAAATTGTGGTTATGCAACAAATACAAATATTTCAAAAACATACTTATGATATATACCCTGCGGTCTACATTGTATATTTAATTGGCAAAACTATGTTATAAGTATTACGAAGAAGGTTTTAGTTTACTGGTCGTACGAAATTATTTAATAATAAGAGTTATTATTAAAACGTACATACATATATCATATTTATCTGTAACTTAAAAATTCAAAAGAGCATTTTATGCTCGTGGCCTGCAGCATGGATGCACATCTACAAAATTCAAGTGGAGAGCTGATCGTCTAATCTTCAACCACTCAGTATCTGGACGACACAAAATAAGTACCTTTTTAACAAAACATCTGGCTCACAGATCCAGCAACCCTTCCGCGAATAAAAAAGCACTTGTTTTGTCTCTTAAAAAATGTCTATAACCTTGAACAATTAGCCCTATAAATAAAATACGTACATTTTCCAAATTACGTATGATAAGCGTAGCACATATTTTTAAACTATAATTGTATACTATTTGCATAATTTATTATTAGCGCATTAAGAAATAGTTGAGAGAATATAGGTAATAGAAAATGCTATTTATTTTAAAATAATTATTTATTTTTAGAACTCCGATTTTGCAGACAACTTTTCTCATAGGTAATGAAATACACAACGTCCATTGGTCCACAGATTTCCCGCGGTGCGCTTGAATCATATTTATGAAGAGAGAAAGGCATATTTCTTATCATACAAAGTAATTTTTCATTAAATAATATAAAAAATATTTTTTTATAAATTTTGTTGTGGAAATCCCGACTTATTTTTGGACTATTTGAACATTAAGTCATTATTTCCCATGCCAGGTACTTACTTATGTTTTTCAAATATTAAAATACCTATACCTATATACCTCAATGATGTCATTGAGTAATCCACCAATTGACCAATCAGAAGCTCTTCTGTGAAGAGCGCGTACAATTCAAATTCACTATAATTTGATTACAATACTTATAAGTTTTATTTAATGCTAATCACAAATCAAGTAAAAAAATTTATCTATATCAAATCATCAACTGTGTGAAAATGATATTATTTTATTATGCAAGCAATTGAATCATTAATTTACACTAAAAATTTTCAAGTACCTATCGCTCATAAAAATTGTATAAATATTTAAAATAATAATATTACTCGTATAATGCATTTAGAAATTATGAAAAGTCGTTAAAAGGAAACTCTTTGATACCTAATCATGTTGTCCTTTTGATTAAGATCTACTTCAAAAAATTGCATTACTGACAATTACAGCGAAATATACTTAATAAAAAACAAATGTAGATAACATTGATATCGTATCAGTACGAGGTATCATAGGTATCTGATATCTTGTTATTATAATTGCAATTGGGTATATTGGATGTCCAAGCTTGAGTGCGTTGAAATAATTTTTTCCTTACACTGGCAGCAATGCATACATAAGAACTCGGCTAAGAGAATGAGGCACCAGACAAAAATAAAAAAGAAGAGCGAGTGAGCGGGGAGAAGAAAAAATAAAAGAGAAGACTAGAGAGGGAGAGAGAGAGAGAGAGTCAGATAGACACGGACTGAGAGAGTGATGGTAAGGTTCGATAGCCTCAGCTGACACGCCAGAGTCTGTGCAGCAGCGGCACATCGTCGTCGCTGCTGGCGACTGCTACTGGCTGCGTGCGGGGCAGCTCTTGCAGGCTCTCTGTTTCGAGTGTCCGCGGCGACGACGACGACGACGATGAGATACCGCGGTCAGGATAATCGGCTTCGCTAGGCTGCACCAACTCTTCGCGGAGAGGATGGACGTGCTCAAGTCTAACCAGGAGGTCGTGCACGAGGGCTGGCTAATCAAGTCACCGCCCACTAAGCTTTGGAAGGCTGTGAGTAGATTGTTTCTTTTTTTGCCTCCTGCATGCGTCGCGTGTGTGTGCACGCACTTGCACTTTTTAACATTCCTTGCTGTGTGAGGAGAGAGAAAGAGAGAGAGAGAGAGAGAAAGCGTAGGTGTCTGTTGTTGTCAGGCGCGTCTCGTCTCATGATTCACGCACTTATACACATGCGACAATTGTAATGGAGCATTAGTCTAACGAGCTTGATTTTTTATGGACCGATGATGATGCGCGACACTGAGATCCACGCTGAGAGAATAGATTAGCGAGGTTATAAATCCGAGGGCACTTATTCGATCTTTTCTCTCGATCCGTCATGTATGATTTTTGTTTGCTTTATTGCTTATGCATGAAATAGAATTTTAAAAATTCCCGTGAATTATCAGTGACGAAAGTCAATGTAGAGCTTGCATACGGATACCGTATAGCATTCAAATACAATCGACAATTTGTTCTTTTTTTAGATATTAGTCATACAAATCGTTGGTGCAATTTAGTTTAGAAATTATGTAAATTACAGTATCATAAATTTAAATTTGTCATTAAACATCTAATTTAAATGACCATGGAGCTTTAAACAAAAAGCGTCTCTGTTTGTGGCTGCTTCATTTTTTGTTCTTTTGCAGAGGTGGAGACAAAGATGGTTTACTCTGAGACACAGTGGAGAATTGCCTGGGCAATATTTTTTGGAGTACTATACCGATAGAAGATGCAGAAAACTGAAAGGCAGAATTGATCTTGATCAGTGTGAACAGGTTAATTCATATTTTCATATTTCAAATGATTATATTTTTAATTTCAAAATATAAGTAAAAAATGAATTGTTTAATATCATTTTTCAATTTTTATTTTTATTTTAGGTTGATGCTGGATTGAGTTTTGAGAACCGTAAGGAAAAGTACCAATATATGTTCAATGTAAAGACTCCAAAAAGAATTTACTATCTTGTAGCTGAAAATGAAACTGATATGAACAAATGGGTAGACGCTATTTGTCAAGTTTGTGGATTAAAAGCTTATACACAGGATGAAGAACAACAATGCCCAAGTAAACAATAAATTTTTATATAAAATATTATTCTGGAAATCATTTCTTAAATTACATAAATATTTCAATAATTTATTACTTCTTTAATTTTATAAAATTTTAAAGTATACATGGATCGGTTAGTGATATATTTATTTTGCAGTTTTTCCATTTGAATCCCAGGAATCTCCACCAATTTCACCAACTAGTTCAATGTCTGGCCCTTACATTCCAATAAGCGAATGCATTTCTGGACCACGAATCACTGATACAAGCTCTCTATGTTCAGTAACAACACAAGCTATTGATAATTATGATTCTGCGAGAAGACTGGTGCCATCTCCACCAAGATCTCCAACGACTGATGCTGAAAGTATTGCCACGGATGATGAGTGGATTTCCTCACTGCCTAATGTTAATTGGGACACTTTTCCTTCAGCAGGTATATATTCTAATAAAATTTAATTCATTCATAAAATGTTGAATTCACTAAAGTTTCGTTTTACAATATTTATTTAATACATACTCTAATAATTTTGTTATTTAGGAGATTTAAAGCCTTGTTTTAAACCAAGTAATGCGGGAATTGGATCTTGGAGTGTGAAAAAAAGATTTGGTAAGCTTAGAATTGTTGACTCAGATAAACCACCTACAGCAGATGAAATACCCATTCCACCAAGACCACCAAAACCATCTCATATGGTTTTGGAAAGTCCTGGTCACAACTACTTAAATCTAGATGGTGCAACCGAAAGCTCAAAGCCAACTACCCCTTCTACACCTGCTCAGACAACTACAGCTAATGACTTGAATAGTTCAGGTGAATAATTCTTTATATTAAGAGAAATCAAATATATCCATTTATTGTTTCAAATATTTTCAATTTATTAACTTAATATTCGATAAATATGTATGAAATAAAATTCAATGTTTTCATTAGTAGGTCACTCAAAGACACGTCAAATACCAATAAAAACCGAAATAAATATAGTAAATAAACCATCTAAACCACAAAATCATAGCGCGATCCCGTCGAATGTAGACGATCGTATATTTTGCTATGATTTCGATAATAAGGAGAACGCAGAAAACACATCAACAGCAACTTACTCTAATCTTTCAAGTCCCTTGAATAATATGGACAATGGCAATTCAGTGCCTACAATAATTGTTCCACCTCCACCACCACCACCATTAGTTTATAGAGAATTGAAGCCAGGAAGGAAAACTAGTGATTCAAATATAAGCAATGAACTATCTCCTACTGTGATGAATAAGGATATTAATCCCGGTGAACAAATCCATGTCGAGCCGCCTAGTATCAATAGAAAATTAAAACCTCCGTTAATTAAACCAGCTGTTGAAGGTGAACATTCTACAAAAATTATAGTATTAAAAGATTTCCTTGCACAAATCTAAATTAATATTCTATTAATTAAATAATTATAGATTCATTGCAACTGGCTTCACCTCCTGGAAAGGGAAAAGTCAAGCCAATTCCTAGTCCTATTTTAATGTCTAAAATGCAGAAGGGGCGCCATCCTTCAATATCAGACGATGATAATGGCATATTTGAAGAAAAAGAAGAGGTAATTAAAATAGTTTTATGAAAACTTGAATTGTTTTCTTATATTACTTAAAAAATAATTTATATTTACAGATATACTTCTACCAAGATAATGACAATTTTATACCAGCATCAAATCGTCACTTATTAGTTTTGCAATATTTAGATTTAGATTTAGACACATCTGAAAATTTAAACAATTCGGCTTTACAGCCTCCCCAATCTCCATTAGCTACTACTGTTTACAAAACCGTCGACTTCTTGAAAACTGAGGCTTTTAATCGTACAAGACAGAGGGTTGAGGAAGAAAGAAAGCAATGTACTGACGAATTAACCTAATTCATAGTGTTTTGAGGTTTTTAAAACCAAGTCACATGCAACTTTAAAAAAGTGCTTCCATAGGTATCTTCTGCTGCTTAAATATGCATATTGTATGACTAGAAAGCAGAAGAAAAGTAATGTTACATTTTTATTAATGAATATGATTGAATTATTTCTAAGAAGTGATAAAAAGAATCAAATTTCCTCTTCTGTAGTTACCTTACAGAATTTATAAGCGAAGTGATATATATGAATTGTTAAAATTAGTAAAAGTCTGAGAAAATGCTCGATATCATCATAACATTAGTTGTATCGAGAAAAAAATGGACCAAAAACTTGTATCAATTGTAAAGTTAATCTGAATAGGATTTAAAAATAATTATAGATGAAAATATGTATAAAAAATATATGTGATGAGTGTCGTCACCAAAATTTTATAAGACTATTATATCAACTAATTCGAAAGCAATTAGTATGATTTTTAAACATTTTTGAGATCCATTGCACACCAGTTATTATACACAATAGATCTATCTTAAGATAGATAAATCTCAAAATATATTATGTAAAAGCGTTTACTGTACATTGAATATCATACAGTATTATATTACTGTATAAATGATTTGTGATCTTTTTTAATGAAATATTTTCTTATACCATGAGGTATTTGCCATTTGAGATTGGAGAGTTTTTCATTGTCACAAAGTAGTAATTGTATAAGAGATCATTGATGTTATATTAATAAAATTTTATATATTTTTCTATAGCGTATACATATCACATATCAATTTGATGTATATTCTTCATCGTTTCTTGTTATGAGTAAAAGAAATGGAATCGTTATTTTAAAAAATTGAAATTGAAATAATATTTCAATGAGTAAAAATTATAAATTTGTAAAAAAAATAAAATAAATTAATATCTAGATATCAATTTTTCTTTTATTTATTTTGAGAATTAAACCATATGCGGGAAATTATTAAATTGTTATATTAGTTTTGAAAAATGTTACCGACTAGTTCTCAATTTAGTATTGTACACCATTCATACATATTTTACACAATAACGGAAGTACCAAATGAGATTATTAATATTTATACTTAATTGTATAAGCTAGAACACCGGACAACGGCAATTTTCTACACTTAAACTTACGCTTAATCGCGTGGCTAAAATATTATATATTGACTATTGAAGCGCTACTGGAGTGTTAGCGTTTTACAGAAAAACCGTTAAATTATTTTCTCAAAGTTTCAATCATTCACTGCCATAGTATTATTTGATGATTTTATTTTTTTTTTATTTAAACAATTTTGTTTGATTTTTCATAGTTCAACCTTTATTCATTATAATAAATATTAATAATTTTGAGAAGGGAAATTTAATTACATTTCTATTTTAATTAATTTAACATGAAAAAAAAATGACATTTAAAAGGGTGTATTTAAATTTTAAAGCTCATAGCGATAGCAAGGGAAGTATTTGATCGTATCCACTCACAGAGGGAGTCTAAAAATTTAATTTTACTCTAGTTTACTGCACGTCCACAACGTTCATGCACGGTTGAGTTTGTATGCGTATGTGTACTCAAGCCGCGTGTTCGTGTTGGTTTTGTTCCCCTATTATTCGATCTCAAAATTCTCAACGTCTATTCCTTTTGACTCTTTTTCGACTTAAAAATTCAGTTCAGTGTTCATAAAGCAAATTTTGTTCTGCTATCACTTCATCCGTCATCAAATTGGCTTTTTAAAAAAGAGTAGATATTGAAATCAAGCCTAAATCGAGCCTCGCATCGAGCTTCTCTCTCGCGGCATAAACGTCATTTTCAACAAACATCGAAGAATTGCAGGCCAAAAAACAGGTAAGCACACGCAAGTGCAAAAAATATCATTAATTAGAGTTGCATTCAATGACCAGCAAAAGGGTCATTGCGTCAAAATGACAGTACATTTGTGAAGCAGCGAAAGAGAAAGCGAGACAGCGCTAGAAAGAACGAGAAACACAATTTGATCGCTTTAGAAAGGTGGAAGGGGGTTGGGATCAGGGCAGCCATCTTGGCAGCAACTCTCGCAGCCCAGTCGACCGTACGTTTCGTGTCTCTCGCTTCGTGCACACTGCTC
Source organism: Megastigmus dorsalis (assembly GCA_900490025.1). Classification (NCBI taxonomy): domain Eukaryota; kingdom Metazoa; phylum Arthropoda; class Insecta; order Hymenoptera; family Megastigmidae; genus Megastigmus; species Megastigmus dorsalis. Next base: position 27,950 of record UELU01138441.1, on the reverse strand, counting down.
AGAGATCCAGTCTGCGGCCAACTTCGCGCGCCCTCACAAATACTTAGAGTGAGAGAGACTTGTGGCGACTCTCTTCTCCCAACATCTCGCGAGAGTTAGTCGTGTGCACCCGCGTAGTTGAGACCTGGTCGCGAGGAGTCGGAGCTTTAGACGACGACGGAAGAGAAGGAAGAGTGCATCATCGTGTCACTAGATTAGTGTCTCCGATCGAGTGAGTAGCCATAATCTTGCGACTCGAGTCGTTTTTCCCACCCCGAAAAGTCGCGAAATGCATTTGTGCGACTGTGTGCATAAGAGAGCTGCGGGAAATGCGCGAGTGCAGCTGAGAGGAAAAGAAAAAGAAACATGGAAGGAGAGGGAAAAGTTGTAGTGTCGCGCGGCGATAGTATACGCTACGTGCACCTCTCCGAGCATTAGCGAATAACATAGTAGCCTAAATAGTAGAAATAAGAAGCGTGTCGATATAAAGGTGTACGCCTCTTCGATCGTGCACCTGTACGGCTGTGTGATATGCAGGTTTTTGCGATGCTATTGCTGCATATACCACCACTTTGGCTTATCTCTAAAGAGTCTGTTCAAGTGGAAGACAACACGACGAGGTCGGAGAGTTGAAGCGATAGAGAGAAAGACAGAGTGGACAAGATAAAAGGACCAGACGCTGCTGGTGCTGCAATGTCCGTTGGCTCGCTTTGTTTTCTCGACCATTCTGTCTTTTTCTCTCTCTCCCTCTTTCTCTTTCTCTTTCTCTTTTGATCTGGCTATTACGTCGCCGGTGACGGGGAGATTATTCTACACGACGGTGTACATAATACTTGTGGCTCTTTGGTCAGTGATAATCGACTGAATCGACGAATGAATGTCTGTGTGTGTATGCGTGCGCGAGTGCATCTTTTAGTGTGCGTCGATCCGCTCCGCTTTCTCTATTCGTCTCTATTTCATGCGCAAGGAGAGACTCTGAGAGCATCATTTTCTTTTCGTCTCTCGTGTCTGTGTAACAAGCCAAACCAGTGTCTCCCTCTCTTTCTCTTTCTCTCTCTCTCTCTCTCTCTCTCTCTCTCTCTCTCTCGGATCTTGAGAGATCGTCTAAGTTTTCCTTGAGACTTTCAATTAGAGAGAAGAGTAGATAGTCTTGTTTCCATCTCTCTCCCACAGGTCGCTCGACATCGAGGCGTTGACTGCACAGAAATCGATCTGCCTGTTAAACTGAAAAAAATTACGAGGCATGCGTTTTTACCTTACGGTCTTAAGAGAGATAAGATACACGGAAGTGTTCTAAAACACTGTGCCAGTTTGAAAAATCGAACGTCAAACGGAAATTCAGTATCTTTTACGTTTATAAAGAGATTGAAATTAACGTCTTTTTTTATAATTTCGAAGGTTCGTGCGATAAATGCAGTATTTTTCCAAACATCAATTTCAGTGTTTTTTTGGCCGTGGTGCGTGTGGAAATTGTTGTTTTCCTTTTTTCAGCTCCTGTTGTCTTCGGTGATATGCATTCTTGCGTGTTTCGTTTGTATTTTTCGAAACACAAAATTCAAGTGTTATACGTCAGCTTGGTCGATTCGATGCATCACGACTACAATTACGAAATTAATCAGCGTAACTTAGGAAAGAGAGAGAAATCGGGAAAGGCTTGCGCGACACCTGCAAGACTACGCGATTTTGTTGGCATACTTTATTTCCTCATTGATTCGCTACACTGATGAAAAAACGTACTTGTATCCGTCGTTCGATCGGCTGTATTGTATTTGGCCTGGAATGATAGCGTATTATCAGTCCATCGAGAGAATTTGTTCAGTAGATAAACACATCTCTAGTAAGGTGAGGTATACACACTTATACATACATAATGTACGTTTGATCGATCGCTGAAAGACATAGCGCGCGCGGGTTCGTCGAGCTATACCTACTACTAAACGCGAAATTTCCAGAATGGAATACATATCTAACCCACGTGCGCGCAGTTCTTATAGCTTAAACCTTTCTAGTTTCTTTTCTTTACTCGCGATCAATGTCAATGATTGTGCACAAGTTTCTGCGTTGCTCAAATATCGAAATAAAATTGGTTTGTTACATTTATCATTTGTTTCGTAATTTTTAATTAAAATTTTCATTGTCCTTTTAAAATACTTATTCGATTGTTTTATAACAGCTTTTAGCATGAACATTAATGATTGTCGCATGAATTTTTAATTTTTACAAACAAATCCGGCACCGTGTCTAGTTTTTGCACTATCAACATCGGTCAAAAAATATCTTTCCAAACCAAACGTTTCCTTGCTAACATTACAACAGACACTCGGTATTAAAAGCTACGCTCAATCAGCAGCCGTACCCGCGCATTATTTTTTATTATTTTTTTTACGTAACATCTCTCTCGGCAGATCACTGTCATGCTTACCCTTGCGAATCAAATTAATGCTCGTTTTCCAATTAGCGTGGACCGCAAGCCTATAGCGTATAGGCATACACACGGCGAGAAATACAATAACCTCCCCTCCATCTCGTACATATTCGAATGATCGATCCTAACGACTGTCATAATGCGATAAAATAAGCAAACATTTTGCAAGTGTGCATACGGTACTGCAACTATACTACCGTGTGCACGCGACGACGCGTCGCCCTTAACCTCAAAAAATTCAGCCGTGCAGCAGGAAAGAATGGAATGGACGCTCGACTGAGAGAGAGAAAGAGAGAGAGAGAGAGGTTCGCAGAGGTCTGCTTTTGGCTCGTATATATGCGCTTGGCCTGTCGTGTTCATTCTCTTTAGTGCCATTGTGTCTACTGCACCGTTCTATCGACTCGCCCTCAGATGCAATATTTATAATGAAATTACTCGTGTCTATTTTTGGGACCCCGGCAAGGCGCGCGTTATTGTCTCGAATGTGATGTTTGTTTGTTTATATGCAACGATCTGAGCTGCTGTGACTCGTTTTTCTTTTTTTCTTTTTTTTTTATTATTATTGGGTTATTATTATTATTATTATTATCGGCAATACACTGCTATTTTATTACGTTGGTGGTACTTCCATATAGAACAATTCAATGTTTGATGCGGTATATTGCGGGTTGCATATAGTGGAGTATAAATATTCATTTTGATTGATTAAGGTGGCGTACGCTCGTTTTAGCGCACGGAAAGATGCTGTATGCATTTCAATATATGCCGTATTTTCTATGAAGCTCTATGTGTCTAAAAAGATATTATTTTTTCTTTGTAGATTAAAAAATAAATACACGTTGGATTCCATTTATATAGTCATCATAAAAGCAGCTGTTAATTTAAACGCTCTTTTTTAGTACGGTGATAGGGGCTAGAGTTTGTCTGTCATTAGTGGCGTTCGATGAAATTTGATTGTCACGTATCATCTATAGTACTTAGCTGAATATAAAATGGTTAATAGAAAAGTCAAGCTATGTATAATAGCTTATATAGACGTACCTAGATATAGAGTATCAAATTACTGCGGAACCATTTATTTATTTAGATCGATCGAAAGACGCTTTCGTGCCCAGTTCACATAGGTGAGAGAGTACAATGTGAAGAGAAAACGATGCGTCATTATAATTGAGCGATTTTGCGCAGTTTCGCGCAACTTTCACGAGGCTTGTGAGTATAAATGATTTGATGTAAAAATGATGGATTTTACATTCAAGTCTATACGCTTTTCATTCTCGCGGTGCAGAATCAGCGGTTTTTTTTACAGTGCATCTATTCTGTTGCATAAATCTTGAAGTACGAAATTGCATTAATCACGCGATGAATAGAAAACCTTCGTAATGGTTTAAATACAAAAATTAAATCAATATTATTGAATACTTCTACAAAATATTTTAAACTGCTATATTATATAAGCATTAAATAGATATTAAAATTTAAATATTCCAAGTTTTTGTTATACTTAATTGTATTCGTTTACAATGGAAATCAAAGGATAATTGTATGTTGTTATTCAAAATAAGATTATCAAAAAAGAAATTCAGCTCTAAATTCGTAAAAGCCTTCCTGTACGTAAATTAACATTGTCGAGACGATAAGAAGCTGTAAGTAAGCTAATTCCTTAATCTGTAGATCACAGAAAGCAAATAGTTTCGCAATAGATAACTTCATATTTCTAGATACACTTCTAAAACCGCAACCTTAAATTACATTTCCATGTATACCTACAAATGTTCATAAAAATAAGTTAGCTTAACCGTGGCGAACCCGTGACTATTATTTACTCAGCAACAACGACCAAAACTTACAGCCAAGACCTCGGTCAAGACTCTTTATCACTGACTTACTCACCCATGAGCCAAAAAAAAGAGAGAAATCATCGACGCATCATACACCATCCCCCGATTTCGTTCCTCAGCTAAAAACAATACTTTGCACATTTAATCTGCTGGCATTATTAATTCCCCCACTACTCAAATAATCGTCAACAAAGACGATAAAGTGTCTGGGATGAGTCGAGTAAGCGCACAATGGCCATTGGATATAAAGCTCGTCTCGTTCTCTTACGAGCGGGGGCTCTGAAATTTTTCCCAAGGGTCGCATTCTGATTCGCGCTCGCTATATACGCGTATATAGCCGAGGCTCTGGCCGTTATAAAACGGCCTTGAACCGCTATGGCCGGCCATCGCGACGCTCGCGCGTGCACATACCTATCGCGGACACACACATATATATAGGCGTGTACCAGCTCGCGCTGAGGGTTTTCGCAAAGCACTGAAACGTGTAATTCCGTCGAACGAGTTGAATGTCGAGTTTTCTGCGTGTATATATGGGGGATCAGTTTTAAAAGGGATCCCGGATGCAGTGAGGTACAGGGGAAAATTCAGGCTCCATTTCAATTGAATTATTTGTACGGCGTGAAATGTTGTATTAATATTTTACGCAATCAAATTTTCTTTTGTCGTAAAAACTCATCCTTTCGTTTACAGTTATTTATTTAAAATAAGGATTTAAGTTATCCAATGTACACTGTTTATATAATTTCTATAGAAGAATCGAAGTTTCGAAAATTATATTCCTTCCAACATCGCAAAGTCAATCATAAAGTTTCGTAATCGTTGTTTCAACACCAAATCGCTTCATATTTACGAACCGTATTAAAAGCATTGCAGAAGCACCACAAAGAATCATAAAGGAGTCCGCGAATCGTTGGCAATTTCGCGGAATCGCTTTTCCAAGCCCCATAATGCACAAAGTTTGCTTTGTTTAATTATGCGGATATTAGATTATCGACTTGAACGTATATCCGTCCCAATTACTGTACACTCGTTCTCGCTTTTACATTATCACCGTCTCGGATTTATCATTCGATTGCATGATTCACTCGCTCGGGTGCAATGCTATATGTATATATGCGTGCGCGCGCGTGTGTGTGTGTGCATTGCGGTAGAACAGCTATATTTTTATGACTTGCGAGTTGCTTTGCGGAAAAACTTTTGGCGGCAGGTGAATCGCTCTTTCCCGTGACTATACCGTTTACGTTTCTAGGACTGACGTGTCAGGCAGTTAGTGCAATAATATGTAATTTCGTACGATTTTCATTTTATTTTATGACTTTTTAAGAGTTGAATAGACGAGCCTTTGATGGATTCGTTGCTCCTTTGTTGATACGTTTAAGGTATATAGCTATTCGTGTGTTCCACACGTTGTAGAAAGTTTGCTCTTTACATTTACACGAATTTTACGCGTAATTAGTAAGTCATTACGAAAAATTCAACTCCTCTTTTACAATAGAAATATTTGAAAGCTTATTATGCTCTTACTGTTGTATGAGCAATAAGGTTTTTTCTATTCTACTGGGTATAGAAAACAAGGAATATCAAATTTATTATCTGCACATGTTCAAATGGTTATGTTTATAGATATCATTTACCATAAATCATTTATTAAAAAAGTATAATTTTAGAATTTTATCACACTTATTGTAGTCGCTATAAATTTTTTTTTTAATAATGAAGGAGATAAGAGCCTGGTAAAAACTTTACTTTATACAGATAATGTTTTCATTAAAACGTTGTTTCAAACACAATGAAAAACTTTAATGGCCGTTTATAGCGCATTGCACACGAATCCTTTTACTTTTGATTATCTCGAAAATGTTTACGAGACCCGATCTTTTCATTAACTAACAATGTCTATCTAACAAGGTTAAAATACCACTCTAATTACTAATTAGAGTGATGCAACGAATCGAGCCTTTGGATATAATTTGCACATCGAAAGGGGGAACTGAATAACTTCCAAACGATGTGTTGACGCGTACAAATAAATTCATTTCGAAAGGAAAGGTACAATCACAATTTCGCCTTACGAAAATTGAAATTCCGAGAATAACCAATCAGTTTATTTCGTGTAACGTTAAATATTACGAAAATCCAAAGTGAATTTCCTCAATATCATCTCGGTTTACGCATTTTAAGAAAAAAAAAAAAGAATGAGCAGCATAATTTTCCCATAAACTTTTGGCCGAGCGCTTATATACCGTTCTCGCAAAAAAGAGGTTCTGATTATGAGTCAGCCTCGGAGTTTACCGGTCCGTCTACTCTCCGTCAGTATAGCGTCACTCCCATACCGACAAAAACTCAGCATTGAATCCTTTAATAGGTCCGCGCACTGCACGCGAATTGCGCTTCTAAACTGTTTTTGAAAAGTGAATTCTCCCGCCTTCCGCGTGCGCGTGTGCCTACACATGTGTGTGTGTGTGTGGTTACCCGAAAATATGCCAAATTGGTGATTGGCCAAATCAAAACAAGACGTAATTCGTCGTTCGTCGCCGCGAACACGCTTATAACATAACCCCGAGTATTATAATAAAGTATGCGGTATAATCGTGATGAGGAGAGTCGAGAGAGACATCGGAAGTTGGCGAGAGAAGAGAGAGAGAGAAAAAGAGGGACACGGGGAAGTTTTTGTATTCGGTAGGGAAGTGTCTTTAATGACGTTCGTGCGCACGTGGAATTATTAAGTACCGTATGTTTTGCGAATGCGTTATGTATGCGGGGTATTCCGTTGCTGGCGAACAGGTGATACATTCGAAGCTGCTTCATCTCTTGTCAAATTTGTGATAAAAATAACCTGCGAATGTGTAGAAAACAGAAACAGTTTTAGGCTTGTACAAGATACAAATTTCAATAACTATCAATTTTGGTTTGTTATATACTTGAGAGAAATTCAGTCCTAATTAGTACACAATTTTATTTATTTCAAGCTATTGCTTTTAGGCACACCTCGTGCACAAAGATTGATTTTGCGCGCGCACACACGCACATATATATATAAGTATAAAAGAGATACGATACTTGCGCTGCAATACGAGTGCTCAGGATATGTCAATTCGTGTGATTGTCGCTCTGCGGCTACGATCGGGCGATAAACTGCACCCTCGCCCAGATAACGACGTTCGCTGACTAGTTGCGCATTATAATGTTTCAAACATGCATTCATAAAATCGATCATATAGATACAATGACAGTATATGTGGAAGAAAGAGCTCAAAATTTTGTCCTGAATCTATAGATTTTTTTTTATTTTTTTTTTTTTTAATTGATAGGATTTACAATGTAAGAAAATTGCTTTAATTGACCTTGAATCTCATTCAAGTCTGCAACACTCCCAAGAATCGCGCACTTGACATGGATAACTCTCTATGTGCTTACTTTGACGGTAGCGCACGATTCAGACAACAGTTGTTATCCGTTAGCCGGAAATTATGTGTACTCTGTTGTGTGTCACCGGTAACTACCGCAACCATTTTCTCTAACTCCAATTATATATATATACGCACGCACTGCGCGAAACGGTGAATTCGGCGAAACACGCCTCATCTTGTTTACTTTATTTGATTTTATTTCAACGGCGGTTCAACTCGAGTCTTTGTCGCTCTTGGCGAGAGAGGAGGAGGAGGGTTCTTAAGAAAGAAGCCTTTGTCACGTGTGGGTTTACGGTGTTGCCCGCGCGGATGCGATCGTGAGAAAAACTGCAGCAAAAAGAGACTCCCTCGGGAGTTTTTTTTTTCCTCTTTTTTGTCTTTGCCGCGTCCAACTGTGTTTTCTTCTGTTCGGGTGAGCAAGGTTCGATGTGGGCGTCGCGCACCGTAGCCTTTCCAGTGACATACTTGTACAAAAAATATGACGCTTCATGAAACTCGAGCATCCTGTTTCGCTCATTGCGATGAAAACTTTCGGATCCTTTTTAATTGGACGGGGCTATTTTTGTGTTTTGGGTTGAGCGGGAATTGGATAAGGAAATTCTAGAATGCAACGATATTTTGTTTGTTCTAAAAATACCCGTCGTGTGTCAATAAACAAGGGTCTAAAATTGGCAATGGCTATAAACTTTCACTTCTCTGATAATAATAGATTAGGAGTAAGAAGAAAATGTGCATTGACCTAACTAAATGTCTTACATAATTCAAACGATCTTGCGTGATGAAGGTGCTCGTGCGGGTTTACGTTTACGCGCTACATTTTGCTGGTATTGCAAAACAAAAACACCGTGTGTCATCATGCCACGAAATGACACATTTTCGGCTCCTTATTAAACTTATTCAAATTCTAAATTTCAGATTAAACGAGGCAAACGCGATTCTCTACGACGAAATTGCAAAATTCAATCCTCTTAAGTATATGTTTAAATTGCAATAAAATGTTCATATGAACAAATTTGGGTTTGGTCAGTACCGGTTGATTACAATGTATTTTATTTTTTTTAAGTATCGGTACGGACTCGCAAAAAGAGATTATTTCAGTGGGTGTGTCGGAGGCTAGTTTAAAGCATCGGAATCGAGTCACCGATTTTTATAGTGTAATTTATACACGCGAATAGAGTCATAACCGCGGCGGCCGAAAAGAGAATCAAAAAAAGTGACTCACTTGTTTCGGTGCCCGCAAAACTATACCCATTACGACTCAACGTGTACCGTATAACGATCCTTTATCTCGCGTGAACCGTAGGATAGAAAAAAAAAAACAGTGCCAGACTGCATCGTCGAGAGACGCAAGGCAGAAAAGAAATATATAAAACCAAAGAAGCGAAGATTCAGCGTGGCTCGTCAAGTCTCTCGCCGTGAAGTACGTTAACTATTACGTGACAGAAGGAATCCTTCCGGCGACCTTGAAGAACCGGCAAATGGCTGATTTTTTTTTGTTGTCCCCCGTCGTCGACCGATGAATCTCCTCTCTCTCTCTCTCTCTCTCTCTACTTGGAAAGCGGAACGTCGCCCATAACGAGAAAACGGAACCGATCGCGCGTGCGCCCGCGTCTCTCTTATTACACGTGTATTATTTTGCTAACCTCTCGATTACTCGAGCTGTGTCGTTATAAAACACCCACCCAGAGAAAGAGAGGGAGCGAGAGAGAGAGACTAGAAAATATATAGCGTGCCTGTGGTCGTTGCAGCTCTAGATTTACAAACAGCTGGTCTGTTGCGGCGGCTCTGCATGTGCTGCACATGGAAGTCACAACGTAACGTAAGTCGTGCGCGATACACAGCAGCAGCAGCAGCAGCGACGACGACACCACAAAAGCCTCCCGCGCGCGCAGTTTGTGAAAGTCCACTTTCTCAATTACGGTGTCGCGTTTTCCGTGCGCGCCGCGAGCGGCCGTAACAGCTCGCCGCGCGGCGCAACGCAACGGGGTCGCCTAAAAGTTCGCTGCGCTGTGTCGGTGACTCTCTCTCTCTCTCCCCCCCCCCTCCCTCCTCCCTCTCTTGGTTGCCAGATTAGCGTTTGACACCATGGTACCAGCACACACACTTGATTTATATATATATATATAGGCTGTGTATGTCTCTCTGAGTCATCGGAGCGTTACATCGACTGTTTTTGGCCGACAAGCGCGCTTGGTGTGTTGTGTGACGAGGAGCAAATTGGCGTGAAAATTGCGTAAAGCTTGCGCGGGTGTGTAATATTCAGATTGATTGTGCGGAAAGGGATTCGGCTGATAATTAATCGCAGAGTTTCGTTGATGTTTTGGTGCTAGGACGAAATTGGGTTAACGAGAAAATCAACTTCGACGCGATGATTGTTCGCGCGCTCGGTTGTTTCAATGTAAATACGATTAGAATTCGTTGCACAATGTGTGTTTATTTACATTTACACGCGCATTATGTAAGCTGACAAAGTCTCACAGGAAAATTTGTTACAAGACGGACTGCACAGTTATTAGATAATATAACGCGAATGCAGCAAAAGTATGCACTTATTGTTCTATAGCCGGGCGTTAGATTCAACGTTTGTAATTGTAAGCTATAAAATGCCGCTGACACAGTTCCTAGGCATTGCGAGTTAGTTGCCAATTACACATGCTCTCGGTAGTGTTACGGCGGCTATATAGGAGTGTCGGTGGCGTGATGAAAAACTAGCACTAAAAAAATTGACACAGAAAATCGCTGTCGATACACAATACCAGCGGCTTGTGTGCAGTGGTGTTCGGGCTCTTTCGTCGTCGACGACGACCACGACGACGACTACGACGACAACGATGACATGACTCTTTTCGATCTCGCGCTCCCGTACCCTCCTTGCCAGTTGCGCGCTTTCATAATTCATTTCTCAAACGGTGAGGTTACTGAATTATTAATGGCCGCCGTGTGATATAACGTCAAAATGTTAAAGTTGGTAAAAATCGCGGTAACGATAGTTTGTAAATGTATAATATCGGATACAATGGCATGTACGAAATGCCATTTTATCACGTGACTCACCTGCGGCGAGGAAAACAATTTTTGAAAAATGCGGAGCAGACGCGCGCGCCCGGCAAATTATTTGCAGATTTAAATTATATTTTAGGCAAATTTCAAGGCTGCAGCTCGCGTGAAAGCCAAGAGACAAGGTTATACTTTGACTGTTTAATCAAGTGAGTAAAAGAGAAAAGGGAATGTCGCGTCGGGAAAACGTGGCTAGCGAGACACGTCGATAATAATATAAATCAAGATCTCGCTGAAGACTCAATTTTTCGATTATTCGTACGGATTAATTATTCCGTCCGCGCGCTCTTAATTAATTGAACATACTTTTTTACGCCAAGAGAAATCACGTAAAACACAGTTTCGCCCGCGAGATCAAAACTGCCTCTCGCTATCCTCATCATTATATACAAACTAATTGCGTAACGCGTGAAAAACAAAAAAAAATATCTTGCGTATAAAAAAGGAAGAAAAAAAAAACACAAATTCAGGCGATCGAACAAAACACGACGATATTCTTTTTTTGGAGTAATAGGTATATAAGCGGGGCGTGCGCGCGTGTAGAAGAGGCTATTTGTCGCGTGTTGTGTATACATCGCGCGCAAGTGAAGTGCAACGAGGTAGAGAGAGAGAGAGAGAGAGAGAGAGAAACAGAGAGAGATAGAGAAGCGGCGGCGGCGGCGGCAGCTGTAGAAGCAGCAGCAGCAGCAGTAGCAGAGGCGAAAAATCCGTCCCGGCACTGCTGGCCAAATATGTAAGCCTGACGTCAGGCTCGCGCGCGAGTCTCATTGAGGACGCCCACCGGCTTCAACAGTCACTCTCTTTCTCTCTCTCTCTCTCTCTCTCTCCTCTTTCTCTCTGTCGCGTGGTTTCAAAGTCGCTATTCGCACCTTTTCGCGCGCGCGCGCGTCGAGAGTCGCGATGAGCCCGTCCAAAACGTGCGCGTGTGTTTCTGTGTACGTGAGGGTTAGAAAATTAGTGCTGTAGGCTTCCCCGAGAAATTGATAACGGATGTGAAGACGGTAAGCGGGAAGAATTTTTTTTGTGGTCAAACTTTTTTTTTTATTCCTCGCTTGAAAAGCAGCAGTGGGCAAGATTATTCTTTAAAATAATTATTAAATAACTTATACGATCGAATCAAAAATTATTAATTGTCCTATCCAATTTTTCAACATTGTTATGAAGCTCAAGTTATCGAGCAAACAACATGTCGAAACGGTCAATAAACTCCGTTGTTATTATAAGTGATGTGCCATAAATTTTTCTATGTCAAACTTTATTCAAACCCTCAATATTCAATACTATAACCATTAATAGGTTGTCAGTAAAGCGGTATAGATAATTTTATCGATGAAATGTGCAATTTCACGGAACCTTGGAATCGTTCGTTCGTTCGTTCCATTTATCGACTGCCTTGACTTGGACAATTTTCTATACCTATCGATAAGAGGTATACACGCGCGCTTCACAAAAAGATTTGAGCTTTTACACGTTGGCCATAACAGATAACCTAGAAGAGTTCGCACCCAATCTGAACTCGTCCTCGAATCCCTTTTCACAAAGCATAGCAAAAAAAAAAAAAGAAACGGCGATTGAATCGCTCAATCGCGTTGAATCGAAATGCCTTGAGTTTGCGTCAGCGCGCGCTCAATCGACACCGTGCACATCTTCCAGCCGTACAATAGACAGTTTTTGCCCAGACGGCGGTGGCGGCGCACACATTGAAAACCGCTTGTGCAGTTCGCTCGTGGCGCATTGATCGGGCGGCGTTTATAAAGTTCCGCGTGTCCCAACTCTACATAACCTTCCGCCAAGGACCTCCGAAGACACGTATATGTATTTTAATTGTACGTCCCGATACGTGTGAAATAAAAATAAAAGTGCGGCGATGGTCTGCAGGTCGATCGGTTGAAGGAGGAAGTGGATATTAAAGTTGTGATTGGCGATGAGAGGGGCAAAAAAATGCTGTACGTGACTCGCGCGAAATCGACGTTGTGTATGATTTCTTTTTATCGGCTCGCACGTCCCTGGAAACATTGTCTTTTTTTATTGTTGGGTTGGAGATGGATTCGAGATTACCGCTATGCAATTTCAGATGTGTTCGCCATTGTCACTGTAAATGTAATAAAATAAACAGTCAAATATAATTCTACGGTAATTAGACCATAATGAAGATTGTCTTTATCTTTGGGATAAACACTGAGTGTATATTTACACTGAATTTGAATAAATATTTATTTATCCAACTAATTTTTAATCTGAAAGTTATAATATTATCATAAAAATATTGATATTTATTAGTTGTTCCACTTATAACATGCCATAAAATAGAATTTTTTAATTATGCCTGAAGTTAAATTTTGGAAAAATTCATTGTAATTCTTTATACTTTATAGCAAACTTCATTCCACTTAATGAGATGTTTTTTCACGTCTAGCACACTGATTTATAATGTTTACTCGGTATCTAGCAAATTTACTACATTAAATTAAGTTCAAGTTCAAATTGCTGTCAAAACATATTAAATGTCCGAAAATTTAGCTAAGTGTATAAAGTAACTTTAAAAAGTGTTGAATCATCAAAGAAAATGAATTTTCTGAAATGTTGAATGACCATTTACTCAATTAAGCCACTAAACCCAGAAGAGACTTACATTCTTAATACTATATTCTGGAATATGGCCAATTTTTAACTCTTCAAACGTTCTCTAATTGTGTGCAGTGGCAAAAGGACTTATCTTTTTTTTTTCTTTTTAAAATAAAACTATGTAGTTTACAGCCAACCGTAAAAAATTTCATAACTTTTCTGCTATAAATTTCATGCCAATTTCGACGAGAGAAAATTCCCTCGCGACGATCGTCCAGCTCGGCCACCGCGTGCTCGCACAGAATGCAAGTGTGGGTGCAAACACGTTCTCTACCTTCGCTTATAACTCGCGCGCGGGAAAAAGGACGTTCGCACACATTGACACGATCGCCTATATAATAAAATGCGAGAGAGAGAGAGAGAGAGAGAGAGAAGAAGGTAAAAGAGGCGCCCACCACAACCCACGTCATCGAAATCGCGCCTCACAGCATTGGAGGCTGTAGGCCAAATCCAAAAGTGACATGAGTCACACGCGCACTCATTATATTATATATCCATATCTTCCATTTCATCCACGTGCGTTATTAAGACTGAGAGAGAGAGATTTCGAAGGCGACTGTTGGCGCTGTTGCTGCTTTCGCCGAGATGTGGACACCTTTCGACGCGGTAGATTTTTTCGAATTTGCCGCGCTTCTGATGCGACGCTCTCGAGTGTGCGCGACGCGCGACATCGTCGTCTGTCTCTCCTCTGCGTACGTTACAAGTGCGTGTCTGTGTGTGCCTCCGGTACGTGCGTGGACTTGATTGTTTTTTATTGAAAGCTACGGCCTTGGCTCTTTCTGCACTTTATATAGAAGTTCTAGTACGAGTTTTGTGCCGCTCTTACTGCTACTGCGAGAATCTTTAGCTCCTGTGATTGTATATTATTTCGATGCACCGGCGGATTGTGTTTTCTAGGACTAAAGGCTGGACTTTCTCGTCGTGTAGTTGGGTAAGATTGCGAAATCGACATGTGGCGCAGAATTCCGATTCGCTTCACCGACTATTTCCTTAGGAGCGGAGCAGAACCTCGCGTAAATTCACTTCAGCGCAACATTTTTCGTTCCTTTACTCAAATGTAAAATTAATAAAGTTTGCCCGGTGCCAATGAAAATATGGAATCCACCAGTGCTTAATGGAAGCCAAATCTCGTTCAGCTAATCAAATATTGTTTGATCCAACACAAGCCTTTCTTTAAGCGATTGTTTTCTCTTTAACACATTTAATTTATTACATATAGGATAATCACGTCGGTCAAATTAGCTCTACCTCATCGGTATGCCCAAAACAATTCAACATTGTTTGAATTATAGAGAATGAAGATTGCTCACTCTCTCTCCCTCTCCTCTCCCCCCCCCCTCTCGCTGTCTCTCTCTCCTCCCTCCTCTTTCACTCTCTTAAAGATGAGTTTCCTCCGGGCTCCTTTGTAGTCCATGATTGAGATCTTTATTCTTGCAAACTCGAGTGCTTTAGTCGATTATTACGAGATAGAGTTAATTTAATTACTCACGCGGAGAAACAGTTGCAGACTTCTCGGTACTTCTCTTTCTTTGTGCAGACACAATGTTCACGTTTCGTTGTTCGCTCGTACGAAGAAATTTATCCAGTCATACCGACGATTAATTCGCACCAGACTAAGGAAAAATACCATTAATCGTTAATTACCGCGTCGATATCTTAATTGAAAAAATAGCTTACGCAACCTTACATCTCGTTCGTTTTCTTCTTTTTTCTTCTTCAATTACACTCGCGCCCTCGCTCGTGCCTATCGCCAATGTCAATCTTCGCAGCCTTCCGCGATAAAATCGATCTCTCGATCCCGGGACACGTATATATCTATAACACACCGGATCTCCATTAAGCAGGAAAATCGGTCAATCAATGGCCACAATTATAGCACGGCCTAGATGTTAAAATTACTGAGCTCGAGCGTAACGGGCGCCTCGGCCGCCCGAGTCCCCATAGACCTTTAATATGCACTCGGTGCCAAAAGACGCTCGTCGTCGCGCAAGGAAAGGGCACTAGGCTGCATCTCCGCACTTTCCGCGAAAGCGTGCCAATGAATCTACTCCTCCGGGTGCCTATATATGCATGTATATAAGACGAGTTTGCGCAAGATGGGGGAGTGTCGATTAGAGCCCATCCGTCACAGGGGGAAAATCACTCGCGCATCTGCACTTATTGATGGGCTATTTTTAAACGTTGTCATCGCGTGCGCCGACTCACACGTGTTCGGCTTTATCATCTCTCTCTCTCTCTCTCTCGCACACGCAAGTGGCACTTCTTCGTGTAGCCGTCATGTGAATTAATGCGTCTTTGATTGCCCTGTGTGGGTTTAGCAATCGATTTACGAGATTACTTTTTCATCTTGGTTGTGAACAGTGTTCGAGTGTACGAATGTGTTTGGGAGGAGTTAGAGAATTTTTTCACTAATGCTTTTTTTTCTTTTTTCTTTTTAAAGGAAATGACAATTTTTGTGAATAATGCATTATCGAACGGAGGCCACGTGCAGTCGATAAGATACAGGAATTACGTTTGCAAATGCGACGTCGTGGATGTCGCGCGAGGTTTATTTTGGCGAGTGAAATTTACATTCGGAGCGATTCTGTGATTTATGTTTCCAGGGGATTTAACTGTTCTCGAATATTAGAAAATAACGTGCGTGTCGCTCTTTATCAGCGACGAACGAGAAATAACTCTGCTCTATCTCCGATACATATTTTTATTTTTCACTTTATTTTCGTATACTGCACAGCTCATTTGTCGCAACAATCGAGTGAGCGATGATCTTAAAAAAAATAAAATGATTCATTTTAGACGTATAGGAGCTCTTAGTTGCAGCGCCACCTTATACAATAACACAATTTTATACACATTGTGTTCATTTTCTCTCTCACTCTCTCTCTGTGTTTTCTCGCTCTTCCGTCGTACATTTTCGTCGATTATACACTCATGCAGTTACAAATTTCCCGAGCCCTCGAATTTACGACCTACCAAGCCAAGAGAGCCTTCGAGCTCGTTTGAATTTCGTCCAAAAACCAAGAGAGAGAGAGAGAGAGAGAGAGACCGCGCGGTCATACGTTTCCATTCGTAAAAAAGTGTGTCAAAATCGCAGAGCGCCGCGAGTTATCGATCACCCTGCTCGTGCAGCAGTGGAGTGCAGTGGCAGGCCGTTGCGCTGACAACGTCGTAGTCCTTTTAAGGCATTTTGTCGCGCTGTGGAACGCCGGATTATGCATATAGAGGTTATGCTGCGCACTTTGCTGTAATATAAGTTTATAGAGAGTCCCCTGTTATAAAACCATCCATATGACATTGTTGTTGTTTACGTATTTATTTTCTTGGTGTGAGATAGAGAGACAGAGAGAGAGAGAAGAGAGGTTGCAAAAACAGAACGAAAGAGTTGTGTATATGCTGCGCGCACGCGGCGATGACTCGAGCGATTTTTCTTCTCTCTTTCTATATAACTTGCCCCGCGCGCATCCTTAAAAGGGACAGTAATTCGTTCGCGATGCTTTTAGGTGTATTTTTGCCAACGATGCGGCGAGTCTCGTAAATAACAATTTATAACAAAAGTGCAAATATCTGTTGTTGCGCTAAACAAATATATAGGGGACGTGATAAGTTCAATTGAAAGTGTTTATTTTTAATTTTTTTTTTTTAATTATTATTAAACTGAGATTATTTTTGTCTTACGCGTTTCGCAATAAAATACTACTCTTACTAAGTAAACATACAGTTTCTTATGAATGGGTTTTCTTCTAAAGAGTACCGCAACGATCATATTCAACTAAATATAAACCGCAGAAAAAGAGTATATATATATATATATAAAGAACCAGATGCGGTGCACTTTGTTATCCGCTATGATACCAAATCGGAATACATTACTTCCATAAACGCGCCTGAAGTGCTACAAAAAAGCATGTCTGAATAATCAAAAGAGCAGTACCCTAAATGAAAAAAAAAACATATTTTTTTGCTTCGTCTGTTCGAAAGATACGTATCTTAGACACTTGGTCCGTATATCTGCCATGTATATACACCCATCTAAGAGCGGCAGCTTTAAAAATGTCCAAGTGTATATAATACGCGAGTGGTTGTGCACACGCTTAGCAGTCCGGGTATATAACTAAATAACTAAGTGACCTCCACCTCCGCATTTCGATCTATTCTGGATACGAGGAGTTGCTAAGTTTAGCGTTTTCGTTGGCCCGCAGTCTTTTCGACTCTCCTCTCTCTCTCTCTCTATCTCTCTCTCTCTCTCTCTCTCTCTCTCTCTCTATCTCCCTCTCTCTCTCTCTCTATCCCTCTGCTCCAAGAGTTAGGGACTTTTCCGAGCATCTCGATGATCGGATTCTCACGAGCGCGTCTCCTTTAATTGCCCGTCTCGATGGTTGCGCAATTACCGATAACCCGTGCAATGCACGCACCCGCCCTAACGATTTTGCAAAGCCTATAAGTATATTAGTGAAAACAGAGAAGACAAAACGAGAAAGAGAGAATATATTCAAGTTTTAGCGCAGGTGCGCCGTTAAAAATCATTGTTATTATTATAGACGAGATTCTCGGAATCCGCGGAAGAGCGAAGCGCTCGCGTCAATTGGCTTCTAAAACTGCGCCCGCAGCTCTTGTGTACGGTCGTTTTTTTGTTTCTCTGTGGCTGTGTGCCTGTGCGTGTGTGTGTGTGTGTGCGCGTGTGATGCCGGTTTAATTTTTCGTATTGGGGAAGTGCGATACAGCGTGTGCGGAGACTATAATCGATGGTGTTTCTGTTGCGACAGGTGGTTGAGAGCTAACGCAGTCCGATCGACAGCTGCTCTCGGATTGGACGGAGAGGGAGAGGCAGAGAGAGAGACAGAGAGAGAGGCAGGCGCAGAACGGAACAACAGAAACAGTCAGGATGGTGGACTACTACAAGATCCTTGAGGTCACCCGGACGTCCAGTAACGCCGAGATCAAAAAAGCGTAAGTAACATCATTTATATTATGATACGTTTGAAAACGTATACTTATAGCTTATGATTAGATGAGTCGACGTTGCAACGGTACCTTATACCTTATACATCAAGATACGAGGATGTTATTGTTGAATCTATAAGGCCGAATCGGAGTGGATTTGCGAATTCCTTTATCGATGATAAATGATTCTTGGGTAGGATCGATATATAGTCGTTGAGAAAAAAAGAGACACTCTTTTCCGACTTGCTTGTCTCACAGATGAGAACAAAAACGATGTCCCTTTACTGGAGGTCCCATCAATCTTCCACATATAGCCGTGTATTATGCGCGTTCGATTCCGTGAAAAAAAAAAGAAGAAAAGGGGAAAAAAGAAGAGAAGTGCAGCGAAACGAGAGGGGAGACTATTTTAAAAGGATTCCGCTGTTATTTGGTGCACGAGTCGTTACTCGAAAATTTATCAAACGCTGTCGAATGCAGGGTATTCCCGTTTAAAACCACGAGGGAATCGGTTGTTTGTGACTCAATTTTTTTTCTGTTTACGCGAATTGTACCGGAGTCAATGCAATGCAGCTTCAACGTTTATATATATATTTTCGAAATTAAAAATAGATTTTTGAGATTGGCTCATTATGAATGCCGTTACAAATAGGCTCGATGAACATCGTATTTTCAGTCGGTGACATAAAAACTGACTTTATTCAGCACAGTCATTCCAATCCATTAATTTCGTTAACAACAATTTTTCACGCATCAACGGATTCGGAATCCGTAACGACTTGACTCGCGAACTCCCGCGCGAGTAACTTTAATAAAGCCACGATCGCGCGTTGTAATATTTGCAATGTGCATATACAAGCGCGATACGAAGCATTATAGTCTCCCCTTCCGCTGACGGCGTGAACGTTTATTTTTCCTGTGTAACCGAACGAGTCCCCGGCGTAGACGACGACACTATATATATCGATCTCGCATCGCGCCGGTGTGTATATGTGCATACGCAACCCCGACAAAGGCTGTACAATAAACGCGCCACCGTATAGCGATTCAGCGATTCTCCGTAAATATTTATGAGCGAAGATCAATCGCAACGGGGGAGGGCTTCTCTCTGTCCCTATGTTGTATACCGTGCACAACGTCGTGATGCACTTATCACGCATACATATACAAGCCGCAGAATCCACTGGAACAATGTACAGAAAGGAGTGACGAGTTCGCGGTGAGTCGCGGAGGCATTATTCATTTCCGAGAGCTCTCTCGCGAGGTTTTCTTTCTCACTTTTTTTTTTTTAACAAGCCTTTCTCTCCCTTTTCAGTACATCCGCGCGAGTCTCTGTGTGTCTGTGTATGTACAGTGCGAGTGTCGTCGCTGCCGCCGCTGCACATGCACATGTGTGTACGCGAGAGAGAAAGGTCTTTGACCCATTTCACGGTCACGAGGCGGCTCGAGAGCGAGAGAGAGAGAGAGAGAGAGAGAGAGAGTAGCTCTCGTGTGCGGGTCGCGCTCCGGCTGCTGCTGTTGCTACTGCTGGGGCTTCCTCGCAGCCCGCACGGCGTGTGTCGAGAGCGCGCGCAACGACGACGACGATATTATACATACCGAAATAAAGCTTTTTACTCGGTAGGAGGTTCCGCAAGCTCCGGGAGAGTGCTGCTAATGCGCTGCTGCTCCACCACGCGTGGAGTAATGGATTCTCCTCGGTTCTTTTGTTTTGCTCCGGGTCGTTTTTTTCTTTTCTTTTCGTTCCGACAGCTTTAGCTGTTGATCAGGGGGTTGGGAGCTGTTGATTTGTGAAATTGTCGGTTCGCGGAAAGCGAGGCAAAAAAGGATTCGGGGGGAATTGTAGACTTTACTACGGTAGTTGCTCGCTCTTGGTTATAAGTGCTATGGGCTGCAAAAAAAGCGAGTCAATTATGGGAAAAATGGTAGGTTCTAGTAGCGCGAACTGATGAAATTCACGTGTCAGCTGTTTTATAGGGCACAATGCCCGTGAGAGTTATTATGATGTTATGCTCGAAACTGATTTACGAGCGGTTTCGCTTTTTTATTTATCGTAGGACTCGCGACAATTGCGGATTTACTAAAAGCGTTTGTTTGCGCATTGCAGGTACAGGAAGCTGGCACTAAAATGGCATCCGGACAAGAACCCAGAGAATCCAGAGGAGGCGACCAAACGCTTCAAGGAGATCTCAGAAGCCTACGAAGTCCTCATAGATGGTGAGCCACCTCCCGTGTCTTTCCGCCTCTAGCTGCGCTACCTTCTCTCTCTTTCCAAACAATTCTCTTTCTATTCTACGTATTTCTCTTTTGTGTTATTTTTTTTTCTCTTTTCGTTCACTTCCTCTTGAGTACGCGAACTCACGCGCGCTCGCGCTGCTTATTTAGCGCCTGCCAGCACAATGAAAAAAAAAGAAATAAGAAGAAACAACCAAGGCTTTTAATGCCCTTGTATATGCGCGGCGGCTGTTTTAGAATGTGCACTTTACACGAGAGAGGGACTGCACCAGCTCTACCTGTTTTTCTGTTTTTCTTTTTTCTTTTTTGTTCATGCGCAATGTACACACAATCGAGTTTAGAGATACGTACATGTATATACTTGACTCCGTGCGCCGGATGAGAAAAGGTCGTTGTAGCGAAGAAAGCGAGGGGAGTCGCGTTCAATGACCGAAATCACTGGAGCCCTCCCGGTATATTCAGATCTAATTGCAATTGAAGAGAAAGCGGAGATTTATGAAGGGTGCATACGCGGACTTAATTTATTCTTGCGAAGTGCGAGAAGCAACTTATCTTTTTTTTTTTTCTTTTTTTTTTTTAAGCGACTGACGTGAAATATGTTTACGAGACCATAAGTACTTTATTTGATTAAGAGTAAGGCGAACTCATGGGATCTGCGGTGATTCATTTTTTTATTACTCGAGTGTAAAAATAAAGTATAGTATTAAAATCCATGCATAAATTAAACTAAAAACAATTTTCAGTGAATAAAATTTTTTTGGTCTAGTAAATACCATAATGTATAGTTTCACAATTGGTAATAATTATATTGCTACTTGATAATCTTGCATTTTTCTACGCAATCATTCACTTTATATCGATTGGAACAATCTAAAGGGTTAAAAGTCATAACAAGTAATGATGAATTTCATAAACAGTCACTCATTTAATGTACGGCGGTAAGTTTGTAAGCTAAAGATAAGATTCGGTGTAAATTAAATTTTCTGATTGCGCAACACGCGAAATTTTAGTTGCAGCAAAAAATTTTCTCGTTTACACGCATATTATCTACGATTTATTCTTATGTCTTATAAATGTATCTTTTGAACGAACGCGTAAAATGTCGGATTTCCGTGCCATAAAGAAGAAAAAAAAAAACGAAAGCCCGCATCCAGATGAATAAAAAAAATAGAAGTTGCGAAACGCAATTTTCATGTAAAGCGTGCACGTGCACTTATGCGCTACAAATTCATAGCTTACATTACGTGGAGACTAATCTGACTTTCACTCGCTTGCAATGCACGCATTAAACTGTATTCGCTCTCGTTATACTATCTCGCGTCAATTGACTTTCCTTTGCACGCGCGATTCTCCTCTCGCACGCATATGTAAATTCACGGCACGTTCCTCATCGTTATCGCCTCGATAACAAAAATAGCTGTAGCTGCGCGCCTTGTTACAAAAAAAAAAGCGAGGGCCAAGGCCACGGTTGATTAACGCGAGCAAACGTAAGAAGGGCTCTATGAAGCGAGCAAAAAAAAAGAGTGTGTGAGAGAAAACGAGCAAAAAAAAAGTGTTGTGGGTGTGTTTGTGGTTGTACAGATTCAAAGAGACGACGTTACGACCAGCGAGCCTATCAAAGAGCTACGCCGAGGCAGACACGCGGCTCGGGATTCACCTACCGGGATTTCTTTGACTCGCCCTTGCAGCGGTTCTTCGGTATCGAGATTAAAAAGCACTATTAAAATAATAGAAGACAAAAACCATTGGCTTTTTGCTCCAAGAGTGCGCTTTTGTATCTAACATAACAAAAATGTACCTGTAAATAATCGTGACGATAACGAGAGTACATAATGTCCCAGCAATAACGTTCTTACTACTACCACGATGATGATTCTGTAGACCGGGAAAAATTTTTATAGATACGATATTTATATAACTGAATTTCTAGTAAAGAACTGGGTGCACTGGTACTTGCAGGTGCTTAATTGAGTACTTCAACGAACTGCGATTCTTTTTCGGTATAAATTTATATTACGTAAGTCACGTAGAAATTTTCAATTTTATATGAATCAACTTGCATTAATTTTTTCAATGATTTAAGTTAGTTTATAATAGCAAAATTTGGAACGTCAAGTATAGACTTTCATCTCAACAATCATTGAACATTCCATTACTTTTCAGAACTTTTGTCGTACGTTCAATTTTCTCGCCTGCGGGAATATAAAAAACGAAGTAAATGTCGCAGAAGATTCGTTAACAATGACATCATATCGCTCACTTTGATACTTTTACGAGAAACTGAAGATAAAGTTTATCGCTGACTTTAATAACATTATTGGCTTTTTGCGGTATTGGAGTATCGATTTTAAAACGCAATGCTTTTAAGTACCGCAAAAACATGAAGCAGTTTCCCATTTACAGCATTATATTTATTTTGCTTTCAAAAAAATTGTTATTTCTCGTTCATTCGCTAGTGCAGCTGAATTATAATAATTTTTCCAGGCAATCGTTTTTCCCCCATAACAGGACCTCACTTACCATTGTCACTCACAAAATGCTCGGGTTTGATCGCCTTCTTTTGCATATTCAATTGACGTTTCATTAACATTGTGTAGGAAAGCAAATAACCCTCTTTAATAGCGTTTTTTTATTTATAAATCAAATCCATTACCTGTTTTATTGCGTATTTTACAATGCAAAAAGTATTGAGAATGGATCTATAATCATGTTAACTTTTTGCAGACCGAAAACGGCGGGTTTACGATCAATATGGCAAGGAGGGCTTGCAGATGCCGGGCGGCAAGAGGCGTCACGAAGACGACTTTGACTTCAACTTTGATGCCGCCTTCGTTTTCAGAGATCCTGAAGATGTATTCAGAGAATTCTTCGGCGGCAATTCTCCTTTCGATGACTTATTTGCTGGTAAGTTTACAATCGGTGAAAAAATATATCAGGTTCATAAGTCTTTTCTGTATAAAACATTTTATTTAATATTTTTATAAATAGCTATTCTAAAGACTTTTTTAAGAAAGAAACTATAGAATTTATTATTTTATATCGATTAAAAATTTTGAGATATTTTTTGCACTCATTTAAAAAGTTTGAATTGCTATTCAACTTTAATTGTTGCTAAAAAACAGTTGTAAAGAAGTCAAGTTTCGTGAATTTTCAAATTATTTTTAAGTATACATGAAAGTAATGCGCAATAAAAATTTTATTACTTTCATTATTAGTAAGTAAACAGTCTCAGCTAATTAGTTTTTAAGACTGTTATTATCGCAATAATAACAATTATTCTGAAATGCATTGATCAAGTTAGAAAAAAGAAAGGATTTCACCTTCAATGATATTTATAGTCGTTTACGCAACTAGAAGCAACTGGAATGAAATTCTGCCCATGACTACAGCGTGCCAATACATCTTTTTTTTTCGTCAGGGCCGATGCAATCTGATCAAATCTTATTCTGTTTCTTTTTTTTTCTAGGCTTGCACGGTTGTTCGCGGGGCTCGAACAGGCACAGTCACCCAGTGAACACTTTGAGCACATCTTTCTTCGGTCCATTCGGCTTATTCAATTCACCCTTCGGCGACATTTTCGGCGGCAACGGTATGGCCAACTGCACCTCCTTCAGCACCCTCACCAATTTCGGCGGTCCCAGTGGTCACGCCGAAATGAAGCGGACGAGTACATCGACGAGGTTCATCAACGGCAAAAAAATTACTACTAAGAAGTGAGTTAACTGAATTCTATAATTGTTTATAAAACCTATAATTTATCGTAATTTCTGAAAAATTTTCTTTTGTAATGAACTTTTATTCTTAGCTGGTCGAATTATTTGAATCTAAAAATAAGTATTGCTTTCTTTGATTGGAATATTTCCTATCTGTTCAATTGACATTTTAAGATTAGATAATAATAGATCCATTTAAGATAAGAAATGGACAATTTATTTCTTAAATGAAAAAACTTTTTCAAGTTATTAGATGTAAGAGTTACTTTACACATACAATTCATGTAATTATTTAAATGAAATATAAATAAAATAATAATGTTAGTTATTCATTGTCATTCATTTATGTTTAAAATTTAAAATTAAAATTCACTTTGCACATTAAAATTTTTCGAAAATTTTATATTAAACTTCTAATGTTTGAATTACAAAGTTTAATTTTTCAATGAATGTACAATTAAGAGTAAATGACGATTAGAAAGAGTTCTGCTTTAAAACTTTTGGTGATGTTTTTGTTGCAGAGTCTTTGAGAATGGCAAAGAAACAATCATGTCCTACGAGAATGATGTCCTTAAATCCAAGACAGTGAACGGAGTGCCTCAATCAATAACGTACAGTTAAATTTATTTCTTAATTGCTCGTTATTAACTCGTCGAACTTAGGATAATGAACTCTTCGTGTCTATCGATTCCGCTATCTATAAAACTTCTAAACCAATCAACAGTCAGCAGTCTTCGCTGAGTCGATGCTAAAATTTACAGATAATCACACCGATACCCATAGCAACAATACAGCTGAACTATTGGTTTATAGATCAGAGTTTAAAAAAAAATAGAAAATAACACAATGAGAATACGTAAAAATTAAGAGAAAAACGCAGTAGGTTATTTCAGCGCGAGAGCACTAATTGCCGCTGATGAGCGTGATACTGCAACAGACTGATCCAAGCGTAGCTGCTTTTCGATTTTAGAGTCTAACGATTAATTGCGTACGCTAAAGTTAAAAATTAACCTTGAATAGCTCGGATGGCTGTGAATATGGCGTGTGTGATATAGGTCTAACATTGCGACCGTATCCAGGGACTTGAAAAATTTACTAACCATTGAATATTATTCCACATAATGTTTCGATTTCATTTCGCTCATTTTTTATTTCTACCTTTTTTAATAATCAAAGGACAAGTGCTGGGCTGTCTTTCAATCATAACACAAAAAATAATTGTAAAACCATATGCGTTATTTTACCATTTTTTATGTGCAAAGCTTTTAAAAAGTAACTTTTAATTTAAAGCTTATAATCGATAATTCATCTGCTCTGCAAAAATACAATCGTTGAAATCAGTGATCGTAGAGAGAGTTAAAATCTTTTTTTTCGTCGTCAAAATGTTTTTGTTGTTTTACCAGGTTGGACGAAGCATCCACGAGTCGTCAAGTGAGCGACAAAGCCGCCGATACTCATTCACCGAATACCCAGAGCACGAAAGCAATGCATAGCGATTACCCGAAAGGTAGCAGGTTAAAGACCCACCATCACCATCACCATCCGCACTCAAGTCTCAAGCACGATAAGAGTAAGAGGAAGTAAGCTGCATACGTGATTTTTGTTCGTTCGTTGTACACTTACACACAAATTTACACAGCGAATACATAACTTCACGCATCTCTTAACCGCTGCCAATGAAGGGCGAAAGACGGAAAAAAAGATTTTCGCTCTTAGCAGATCAATGGACTAAAGATTTATCTCTTCTGTGAATTAAAGTAGCAACTCGTGAGATTCTCTTTAATTTTTTTGGCTTCCAAAACAGAGCTTATACCGTTGATCGATTTTTAAAACAGCTCTAGCTCGTCGAAAGTACAGCCTCTAATTTTTAAATTATTGGTAAACTTTGGCGTACTTTTTAATCAATAGAACGGATAAATAAGAAGCTTGAAGAAATGAAAAAATTTGACTTTAGAGGGAGAATTTTCACAGCGACGACGAAAATTTTAGTAATAACTTAATGTATTTAATAATAACTGGAATATTAGAGCTAATTTATTTAAAAACAAATCATAACGACTAAACCGAACTGATAATAATATTCCTATACGATAACTTAACGATTTCCACACAGAATTTTGAAAATTCTTTAAGTAAAATGCATAAGCTTTTGAAAGCTGTACAATTAGAATTTACGTTTTATACTTTACACACCGATTGATGTTGGATTATTAAAAATGATATTCTGAAAATACCTTTTTACTTGTTTTAGATGAACCGTTATTTTTTTCTTTTCTTTTAGCTTAATTAAGCTTTTGTAACGAAATCTTTATTTAATTAACTATCGCTGTCCCTTGATGAAAAAGCAGTAGGTGAGAGTTAATTTCATTTAACACTTTGTATTTATCGGCAAAGCGATAATCCGTCGTTTGCGCGAAGTCAATCTTCCCAGACGACGAGTGGTCGAAAAGGACGATATTTAGTCCTCGTTTAATATTTAAACACACGCGGTCATGTTACACATTACTATTCATACCGTTGAAGCAAAACTTTGAGTGTAAGAAAGCGAGAAAGAAAGAGAGCAAGGGAGAGAAAGTGGATGAGAGAGAGAGAGAGAGAGTGAGAGTGCGAAAGAAAAGTTCCAATACAAATTGAAAGATGTGGAGAAAGGAGATGGAAGAAACTTCGAGAAAAATGGTGAAATAATTCGCAACGGGTGTATTAGCCGAATCGACGTGTAATTCTTTCGCATATTTGATTCAATTCTGAGTTTGAGGTAAATGATGGAAACTGAATTGTACAATCGTGTGCTTCTATTGTAGTAACATGAGTTCTTATTACGATTATCAACATGAGCGTTTTATGGGACAAATTTTGAGATCCATTATACGATTGGATCGATTATAGTTGGTCAGAGCTTCGGAACTGACGGATTTGATTCATTCTTTTAAGTGAAATGTAGACTGGTACAAATGAAGCTTATTATTTTTTTTTTGTTCGATTGGTCGCAAAATACATTCTACGTAGATCAGACGTCGTTGTAAGAAATTGTAATCTTGAGTTCGCGAGTATTTTGCGTCAATATGTTATTACATTATAAAGGTCTAAGATCATTATAGTAGAAGTGAAACTACATAATGTGTATGTGTGTTAAGCATCCAATTTAATTAGTTTCTATATTTTGTTTTATTTAAATACTTTTTTCAAAGCACATCAACAATTTCAAATACGAAGTTTGTTTTGGCAGAATATGAAAAACAAAATAATTAATGTAGAATAAGCGAGCAAATGCACACACATTTTTTCTCAACTTTTTCTCCCTATTATTTAAGTTGTATCTCATTCTGTCCCCATCTCCCTTTAAGTAAAACAATTGCGTATGTGTATATAAAGATAAGGAACAGTGTTAAGCTTAAAATATATTATTATCATTCACTAAAGATTCGTTTTCTTTGAAAATACCTTCTCAGAGCCGCTCCTGATCTCGAAACAATACCAACGAAGTAATACTAACAAAATCTCATTTTATGTAACTTTTATTTTCCAAATACAACAAGTTCTACTAAGTGTATTTACGTGTAGTAAAATTGGTCAGAAAATAATTAACAAAAATAACTCATAATATTTAAATTCCAGTGATGACGCACTTTGTATAAATATAGAAAAAATGTCCATCATTTTGCAATTCGATAAAGATTCAAAGAATTGTGTGCGCGATGTGACACATCCAAAAGCTTGCTTTGAGACAATT
>UELU01138440.1:0-23513 GCA_900490025.1 Megastigmus dorsalis | reverse complement strand
ATGTAATCATATGTAAATTAAATAAAGAATATTTTTATTTCGACATGTACAATTTTGTTTACTTAAAAAAAAACGAGAGTTGTCTGAACATAGTCGCAGTTATTTCAAAGGCCACACTGTTGAATTGAATGCAAATCGAGTTTGATGCATTTTAACCACGAACTCGTTGTAAAATCAACTATTCATTCGTTGACTTGACTATACGTTGTTGAATCAACTAACAAAAAGTTGACTTGACTATAATTTTGTTAAAATAATGGCATGTTTGTTAAGTTAACAATGCTGTTGTTGATACAATTGAATTTTTTTCTCTGTGTAGAAACAAGAAAACCATAATTTAGAAAGGAGAACCCGGTTTCTCAATCAAGCAGATTTTATCTTGCCCTACGTAGATATCTCTCAAGCAGATTATTCCTCTTGCGCGCAGTATCCATTTTTCTCAGTGTATATGCGTAACGAGATAAAAAATAAAAACTGCTCCCAATTCATTAGCACGTTTTATCGTTCCTATATGTACAGTATATATTTCAAATATGAAATATATTTATACATTTTATAGGTTTTTTTATTGATTCTCAACTTCATTAATATATTTATAAAAATTACGTTTATATTTCCTATTTTTGAAATCTTTTAATATCTGCCATTTATATTTTGTCAAATCATAAATATTAGACCCATTATAATAGGCACTGGAACCATTGGAAATGCGTCAAACAGAAAAACACGTAGCTTTCTCCAAACTAATTTATTGTTACCCTATGTTATATATGGTTCAAATAACTATTTTATATAGATCGATTATGAATTTGAAAAAATGTCCTGAGAACATCCTCCTAAGATTAACGTAAAAAATTTTTATAAAAATTTAATTTTTAATGATGTACATGATTTTATTGAGTCAGCCCTTGTGTATGTACGATACGTATATTGAATTTATAATAGAATATTCTTTTTGGTACATAAGTAGATTGTATAAGTTTTGATTTAATCCCAGTAAATTATAAAAAAAACGCTAAAATACAGATAAAGATGAAAGTTTTCAATTTTTTTTTTCAAAACTTCGATAAAAAACAATGAAAATAAGCCGTTGCAGACCTTAAAAGACTCAAACGTTCTCCAGATATAAGCAATAAAAAAATTTTCAAAAAAAAAAAAAAATAAATCTCCGATATCTCGAAAACTACTAAGTCTTATAAACTGTCCAAAGAACTCATCCAAGATATAGCGAAATAAGCTACCAAATTACGAAATTTCACACATTGTACAACATAGATGATGTTATATCGATTTACAAGCTAGTTTACGATGTGTAACATGGCTTATTAAAGCTAATCGGGTTTGAATCTGCATTTGCGGGTATTCTCGAAACCATATTGAATAAACGACTGATTGAAAGTTAATCATAATTTGATCAATGTTTATTTTCTTCTACAAACATTTTTAAAAAAGATAAGCTGTTAGAATTAAGACGTTGAAGTCTAAGAGAGAAGATTTAAACTTAAATTAAATATTGCATAATCTTGTGATATCGAGTACACGATTAGCCCGACACAGTATATAAAGGATGAATCGATATCGATATATGCCAGGGCCTTTGATGGTTCATAACTGCTTGTATTAGGGTCGCTACCTTATACGTGTGGCGTAACTCACTTAAGTACGGCCATTGGTCCTCAAAGATTTGTGCAACAAGAGATATAGGGGGAAACTGGTACTGCCGGCAAATAGCAGCCAGCACTCTATAGAGCTTTCGAATGAAATTTCGTTTAAGGAAAATCTCAACTAGTGCTTCCTTCAAAACCGTGTGTATAAAACGTATTTCGAGTGAATTATCTTCTTTGTTTTGTTTATGTATATATATATACATCTTGTCGTTCCTTTCTTATCATTTTTAATATACTATAGATAAATCCATGCGCGCTACGCGCACATTATGTTATTATCAAAACGTTTTAAATGTGCTTGTAGGTAAAAATCAAATAATAACATTATTTGAATCAAACTGTATTTTCATTATATATTGACCATTATTTGAAGTATTCCAAGTACAACAAGGACAGTGTATTATGAACTAAAGATATCTTTAGTTTAGATACTTAAAAGTTGCTTGAAAGTTTTAGAGTCCCATATAGATGCAGTCTTAGTCCAATTAAATTAATTTTTAATAATGAAAATGTTGAACGAGTTATTCATTTAAAATTTAAATATGTCAGTACTATTCCTATTGATAAAACGATATTTTAAATAATTACTGTTTATTATTAAAATTTATTTTTCCTTGAGAGCGGCTATAAACTTTTCTCAATGTAGAATAAAACCCCAATAAAACTGTATATAACAGGTGAAAAACGGTCCTTTATACGAACCAAGAAAGCACACTTTTTATTAAAGGGCTTCTTCAGGGCCTAAAAGTATTATTTATTGTATAAGTTGACAACTGTGAAGATCGTGTCACAAAAATTACAACTATCTAAGCTATTTATATCTGTCGCATCAATTAGACAACTCGCTAATCCAGTGAGATTAGTCGCTTGAATTCTCGTACTGGACTGTCCAGTGACCAGCGACAATTTCACTGGATTAGCGAGTTGTCTAATTGATGCGATAAATATAAATAGCTTAGATAGTTGTAATTTTTGTGACACGATCTTCACAGTTGTCAACTACAATAAATAATACTTTTAGGCCCTGAAGAGGGACGTATAATAAATAAAAGTCTGAAACGTCGACCATTTAATAAAAAGTGTGCTTTATGCTTCGTAAGGATCGTTATTCACCTGTAATTTATTTATCATCTACGTATGTTTCACTCATTATCAAACTTTATATTTTTGTATTGCAAATAAGGTAACTAAGAAAATATATTCTTATTATAGTGTAACGTATAAAAAAGTTTATACATTAGATAGTTGAATTTACCGTTCCAAAAAATAATATCTTTAAAGTTAAATGGTTAAATTGATCTTCGTGGTACACAATAAAATTGTGTGCAATTTTTCTTTGTTCATTCAAATTGCAGTTTTTCGAAGGTGCATAAAATTAAACCTTCATCATCGGACTTAATTATCACTTAAAGCCAGGACACATTTGCAGAAATTTTGAAAGATTTCTGCTGTCAAAAAACTAATAAAAAAATTCAAGTAGTCAAAAGTAGTATTTTAACCATCATTTTAGCCATTTCAATTTAAAAATATATTTTTGTGAAGCATGTAGAGATTTATGATAATATATCACCCTACTTTTAAGCATTTATAAACAATATTGCATGCATTTACTTATATATAATGAAGTTTGATATAAGATAAAATTGTTATTTTTAAAGAAATCAATGTAATTAATTATATTCATTCAAGGTTATTTTTCTTACAAACATTCGCAAATGTATGCAGTCTGCTGGTTGCTGCATAGGTTGGCAAGAATGCAATGGGATAAAGAAAATCAGTCGTACTGAGCAAAGCGAAAAAACCAATAACCGTTCCTAAGTAATGCGATCCATCAGTCAACCAGTTGATAAACTGCTCTCGCTCACAATGCTGGCCTTGAATGAGTCAGAAACAAATTAGAATGCAGTCTCCTTGTTTCATGATTCGTACACTTCAAAAAAATTCTTGTATCTTTTGTTTTTTCTATGTCTAAGTACTTGACAAATATTTTTTGAAAAAAAAAAATTCATTTGTACTCGAATCTATAAAATCAAACAAGAAAAATGTGAAAGGAAATTTTACGATTGTAAATAGACGAGATAATTTCTATTATAATAACTGCTTGAGCTGTAAAATTAAATCTTTATTCAAGGTGGCCATGAAAGACACGTCGCTATAATTTCGGTGGGCTGCAGCCTCGCCGAGACTGGGATTGGAATTTATATAATCTTTTCGCTGCTCTCAGTTTTCATTCCTTAGTATATGTCTTGCGGTACATTTGTCTTACAACGGAGAAACGAGAACTAATAACTTAGAAAGGGCTATTAATTCCAGTCGAAAATATCCGCCACAGTACAATCAACGATAAGAAGTCAAATTATACTTGTATATACAATTATACTTGTATGCAGTAGAAAGGCTAGCCCCTTCCTCTTATGATCGAGTTACATTTTTTACGACTGAGCTGCTTAAATTCCACAACTCAATACGATCCACTTTCGACTGCTTGATTCGTGTATAGGACAAATATCAAAGTATGTTTTTCGCGAGTAAAATTTTTACGCATACTATATGCGTAAAATGGATTTTAGACACGAAACACAGTGAGTAAAATTAAATTATTACGCATACTATGTCAAAAACTATATTAATTGTCTGTATAAATTCTGCAAGCGTAACAGTTGAAAAAGTCAAGCGAAGACAAGTGAGCCATCGTCGTTAAAAATTTTAGGATATATCCAAAGTATACGGCGTCGCATCGCGGTGGGATGGTAAATCTGGGCGATATAAAGCCGCTGTTGCACGCGGCCCGATTCTTCGACTCCCCTCGGCCTCCTCTATTCGAGCCTCTGGGCCCGGGCTTCGTAAGCCGCTGCTGCTACGGCCTCTACCTCATCGGCCAGGAGCTCGTCGCCCAGGGCGAGCGCGAGATCACGGTCTTGACCGATGCCTCGCGCACCCTCCTCGCCTATGTCTGCTTCTTCGCCGACGGCCTATAACCACGATCGGCTGGAACGAGCGGCTCAGATCTGCCCTCCTGCAGTTGCGCAACTTCGACGCGGCAGTTAATTATACGGACTGGCGCATCCAGGGGACCCGAGGCTCGAGCGCAGATCCTGGACTGCCGTGATTCTCGTTATACTCTACTGGGTAGCCGTCGGTTATCTCGCCTACAAGTGAGTATGCCTCCGGCTCATTCTCTCTCTCTCTCTCTCTCTCTCTCTCTCTCTCTCTCTCTCGCTCTCTCGTCTCTCATGAGTATAGTGTGTACGACACGTGCAGTGTATGACGCAGAGGGGAAAACGAACGGACTGTTGATGTGGCGTAAGCGTATACGCGATGACCGATATCTGTAATAATAAGCAGAGTTTGATATGTAGATATTTTTAAACGCGACCGGGAGAGGCTAATAATTCTCTTATGTATAACTAAGAGTCTAGCTAAAATTAAATTAAAACTTTCCGTTGAAACTTGACTCGAAATATATCGATTATTCCCAACCATATAAATTTTTAAATATACACAGGCGTGAGAAAATTATTACCGTTATTCAAAGCAAACTAATTTAATTACGATGGGGAATTTCAATTCTCTTTATGGAGCTGCTTTTACGAGTCGATATAGTTAAAATCAAATTAACGCGAAGATTACCTTCCTCATCAGGCTGAAAAATTATATAAAACACAAAATTAATAAAAATTATAAATAAAGAAATGATGTATAAGTATAAATTTAAATTAATGTTAATGCACCAATGCCCATAGACGTCAAACGCACATTAAGAAATTAATTAGTTTTTGTTACTTTAACGTGATTTTGTATCTATATTTCAGAAATCAGTTCGTATCTAATTACCATCATGCAAACTTTTAACAAAAATTAATAAGAGTCCAGTGTAGTATATTTGAATATAATTATTTATTACAAAATGTTATTCGAGCACTAACACTAGAAAATTAAAAAAAAATGATATTATGATAGTTATCAAAATCAATTGTCAAGCATAACTTTACTAAGAAACTGCAATGCTTACTTGAAAATATTGTTATCTGTATCTATATTTATACAATCGTCCAGGCAAATATTCAAAATATAGTGAATTAGATGGTTTAAAGTCTCTATCTTTCAAATGCCATTGTCAGAATTCATCTACAATTTTTTTTTCAAAAACCCGTTAATTTTAGTTTAAAAAAAATCTTGCTAGATTATGAGAAAGAGAAAATTGCCATTTTTAATTTATGCAATACTTATACGGTCTGATGAAAATTTTTCCATAAATCCAATTAATTCTGCTGTAAAATTTATCCATTGTGCTTTAATATTATTAAAGCTTTTCTTATTAGCTTCTTTTAGTTCACTTGCGTTTAAAATAGAAATTAAAGCTTGAAAAATAAGTTTCTCATTGGAATTGGTTAGATTAAAAAAAAAATTACGTTACCAACGTCAGAATTGCCTGACATTTACAATATTTGCAGTGCAATATTTCGGCTGCTAAGAAGTGAAATTAGATTTTATGAAATTAAAAATAAATTCCAATCGTCAATGAAAGGGGAGAATTGAAAAACGTAGTTAATCAACTGATTGCATGATTACGAGCATATATATATAAGCTGCACGACGTATAAGAATTGCATGCATTTCAATATATTCTTCAATTTTAAATGAATCAATATCGAATAACAATATATAACTAAGAAGTGCTCTTAGAAAGAATAAAAGATTTTAGCATCAATCCAATCTAACATCGATTCGTATTAATTATCGACATTTATTTTCCTGCTATATTATCGGAGTCCCATTGTACAAGAAGCCACAAATATTATCGCAGTCGGGATAATTGCTCGAATAAACAAGGGTCAGTGCGTACGTCCAACTTTACCATCGTACCCGCACTTACATCAAATTTCATATAACGACCATATCCCCGAGGCTATGCAAATACGCCGCAGAACCAATAAGCAATTGTACGCGGATTATATCGGTGCGCGTTGCGAGCGTCCAGATTTTCAAATTCGAGCCACGATTCCGGCCCGCGAATCCAATCTACAAAGCTTCGAATGCGCTCTTTCTCTCGGTGCATTTTTTTTTTCATGTTTCTGTCTCTCTGGCGCACATCGCACGCCGCATACACAGATCCGAGCTGACCAATCCGTTGTTCAATGCGATCACGTATGTCACAGCGAACGCGGCCATCTCCATGCAGCTGATTAAGTTTGCCGGGTAGCTGCTCCTGCTGCGGCAGCGATTTCAATATCTCCGGAAGTTACTGCAGCTTGAAGGTAAGGGCTACCTCGATATATACATATATAGGTGTTATAAACGTTTAGCGCGGGGTTGTGAGCCGGCGGTTGGGGACGCGAACCGCGGGGCTGGTTGAGGAAATTGTTTAGCAGGAAGAAATAAATCTTATTTTTGTACATTTTTATTTCCAAATCATGTATGTATATAGAAGTGCATTACGTAACTAGTGCGCGAAGGAGACTATATATCTCGATGAGGGTAAAGTTTTCCGGCCGGACGAACCGACAGTCAAATAAGTAACAATCAAGCCGCAGTCGAGATAAGCTGATTAGCACGTGTATGCGTACACAATAAGTATTTATTTATGACACTCCGTGCGAGTAGCTCGATCTATCGCACAATGGAAAAGAAAATGCATGCGGCAAATTACAAGTTATTCCCACGTGTCGCATATCATGAAATACGGTTCGATATACATGAGCGAGAAATAGATTTCACACTACGTGATTCGCTGCACATGCTTCGCTCGTATATGTGCAAACCTTTTACGCGCGAGGTTGTAACGGTACTTTTCAACACTGGTGCGGGTATTTTTAGCGCGTATGGGACGTGTTTTGCCCGAGCGAAGCGAGGGAGAAAAGCTTACATGCGCTAAAAATCAACTTGTACCCACTAGTGTCGTACAATATTTTATGCCACGAGGGCCTAACAATCATTGCTATTTTTATGTTATACACTGAGAAAAATGTACGGCAAGATAATATCTACTTGAAGCTAGTAACCAGGTTCTCCTCTTTAAATTATGGTTCAAGTCCTTTCATAAGAATCTTATCAGGTGCAAATAGATAATGGCTTCGAATGTTAATATTCTACACAAATCTTATAGAACATATATTATATGTATGTATATGTTTAGAAATATAAGCGTTTACAAACTAGCGCGGAATGTAGTAAAGACTCGGTTTGCATTGCGTAACATTGAAACTCACATTGCATATTTCCAAAATCTATAAATTTATTTATATAGAAGTGCTCGCATTAGTCTGATTTTCGTCACCAAATAGTGCACGTGCGTTAACCGCAAAAATGCAGAAACCGAAGACAATGGGCGAATTCTTAAAAAAAGCATCGCTTTATTCAAGTGTTAGTCATGTGTTAAGGGGTAATTTACTATTTTTATCATTAGTTTTTACTATACCAACTTACTATAGTTGTGTAATTTATTATTTCTTGACTCCCCGAAAGAAAAGTCGTTTCATACGAGATGATTTTTTTCGAAATGAACTGCAAGAATAAAGTAGAAATGAAGTAGATGAATTTGATTGCAAGTAAAAATCCTTTTGCGGATGGAGGATTCTGCTTCATACAAGAATATAATTTTATCAAGAATAAATTAATGTAACGATAAAAATGATAAAGATATTTCAATGAAGTATATAAGTCAATATTTATGAAAGACTTTTATTTCCATCGAATGGGTTTCTTCTTGGAGCAAGTATATGCTAAATTTTTATAGGATTAAATAGCTGATTAAAGTATAATTTCTCTACAATCAAATTTCAATCTTCTTCATTCAAACAGAAGCGAAGGAAACAGATTTTATTCTTCATTCAAGAAGCAAAAATTTACGTGCCCAAACAAAATTATTTTCTTCTTAATTCAAGTGGATTCTGCTTGCATCAAGTATCTATTTTTCTCAGTGTATAGTGGCACGTTACAACCGATAATATATAGCTCGTTCAAACAAGCGTTGCATTTTAGAACGAGCTATATTAGCACTTTTCACTAAAAAATTCTAAGCGATTTATAACATGGATAAATTTTGAGCTTCAAAATTTAGCGTTTATTTCACTTGTAAAATTTAACATAATTTTCGATCGCTCATATCTTTTGTATGGAAAGTGATAATAGCTCGTTCCAAAAGGAAAATGAAAGCTTATTATATTTATACTTTTGTTACCTTATTTATAACACATTTTCTACAATGTATGTTGAGCTTGCAATAAAAACTTAAAGACAACCATGATCTTTCATAAAAAAAGTATTTTAAATTTTTGAGCACTCTTATTATTTTAATATAATTGTAATTAGGTCATTCTCCGTCCTTTTTTTAATTTGAATAATATAATTAACTTAGTAGTATTCTTATTGAAAGTGTCAAAAGAATGTAATAATGAAAATACCTCAACACTCTTGTTCGTGTTATTATTTTCAAAACTATAAACGTACTGTTTAATTAGCTTTCAGTATTATTTACTTGGATTTTAATAACTATATTATATCGACCGTAAGTCACGGATTTATTGAAATTTAACTTTAAAGCTGATCGTCTACTTGAATTTAGATCCCGCGAATCTGACATTTATGCCACATAACAACTTCATTCATCTGGCAAGGCGTGAGAAATAATGGCAGATCGTCGAAGGAATATAATAATTGAGCCGAGGTCAAAAGGAACAATAAGGGTAGAGGAGAGAAGACGAAGCGAAGGCGAATGCAAGAATGATAAGAGCGCAGAGAGGAGGAAAGTGCGAAGGAAATAGTGTGCGAGTGAGAAAGAGAGTAAAC
The DNA here is from genome assembly GCA_900490025.1 of Megastigmus dorsalis. Lineage (NCBI taxonomy): Eukaryota > Metazoa > Arthropoda > Insecta > Hymenoptera > Megastigmidae > Megastigmus > Megastigmus dorsalis. Next base: position 14,058 of record UELU01138440.1, on the reverse strand, counting down.
GGTGTAGGAGCGTTGACTGGAAGATGAACGAACGAGCGGGTAATAAGTCTGTGAACGAATTGCCGAGGCCGGATAGGAGATGCTTGCACGCACGGCGCTTGATTTACTACCCTCGGTATAATATGCGAAGGAAAGTGAGGAAGCTTCGGGTAATATTTATGTACATGTAGCTGTGTATACGTGTATGAATGAGATCGCGTCTCGACACGTACATTCTGTATCTGCTCTGGCTTTTAAGGATCGGCTCGATACAGAAACGAAATAAGTTACAGTAAGAATTTAACCTGTTTTTTTTTACATTGACTGCGTAGTTTTTGAGAAAATTAAATACAAATTTTGCTCTCATTGACAGGACCTATCAGTGCGTTAAATAAATGAGTGCAAATACAATAAAATATGGTACGAGTACGTATTTCTGTGCCGCCTATAAGCAACATAGTAATTTAATTCTGTTATTTTTTATTGAATAGTATAGAAAGTCAAAGAATCGAATGTTCTTTTACTACATTTACGAAGGGTTGTGAAGGTTGAGCTTTTATCATTATACGAGAAATAAATGATCAAAAGGCACAGAGATACGTACTCCTACCATATGTAACTTACTGCTTTTAAATTGTTAGAACTGCTGGAGCAGACAATAATAAGATTATAACGGGGGTTAGATATTTTTTTTTAAATTAAATGTCTTTTCATACTCTAAATGATAGTGCAAATTTCATAATAAGTGGGCCTTACTATTTTATTAAACGACAGAAGATAATCTAAATTTTTTTGTTTAAGATTATAGATTAACCAAAAATCTATCTGATTTTTTGTTAGTCACAACATCAAAATGTAGATTTAAGTAATAAGAAATGAAAAATTATATTTTCAAATATCAAAAAATCGAAATTAAAAACGAATATAAGAATGCAATCATTGAGTATAATTCTTTCTTTCAGTTCGTTCTTAACTGAATACAGAATGTTTTGATCAAATTACTTATATAACAAAATCGGTGAAATAATTCCGAAGATATGGTGCGTGATAAACACACGCACATCCACAAACGTTTTTTGTAAATAGTATATATGGACTTCTCGGTATTCAAAACATTTTTTAATAATGATATTTAACACAAAGCTTCTTTTTGGAGGTAGCAATTTTAATTTTTACTTGAAATAATACTTGAAATATGTTCTTATAACACATTTATTAACTTAAAAAAAAAAAAAAATTTATCAGTACAAAGCTTCATCTCTGAGAAAGCAATATGTACATTGTAATTTTCTCGGAGCATCGTGTATAGCCAAAATCCGGTACAAGTATATTTATTAAAACTTATCTTCGTTTTTTTCAATCTGTTTCATAGAAATACTTTGATTCATAACATATTATGAAGTTGCAATAAATATTATTTGAGCTATCGGGTAGTAGGAATTGCAAACGGTAGGGTGCAGATAATAGTTAGAAGAAAATCACATAAAGATAGAAAACACTTAATTTCATCTAAATTTTTATTCTCCTTTACTCATCGCGTATGGTTTTAAGGAACTGTATATATCTTAAACATTCCACCTTGCAAGAGCAGTTAATACGAATTTATAAATATTATAGTTAGTCGATGATCGATAAATTCAATTTAAATACTTAAATTTTCGAGCTACGTTGCAAGTAAAGTTACGGTATAAAGATCAGGTTTCGAGTAGGGAAAACGAGGCCGTGGTCCTGTCCAACAATGCATTTTCCAATATAACTCCTTATTGCGCGCATTAGCCCGTAAGTACAGTTCCTTACCGAACGAATATACGCCGCGCGCAAGTCGCCCCGTGTAAGCTAGCCCTAGAGCGTCGCTGTACCAATATCTGCTCTCCGCATTGAACCTCGCTCCTTGCCGGCGGCGCATTCTAAACGTATTTATACTTGCTATATCGCCCGCATTGTACACACATCTACGTGTGCTTTCCCGGTAGCTTTTGTCCCCGCGCATCGGACGATTCTTGAACCGAGCACAGCCTCGACGACTGCGAGGCATCGACAGGAGATACAGCTACAGGACATCTGGTGGCTTCATTGTTCCCTGAGCAATGCACCCGATACCCTCGACTCGGTCTACTCGATCCAGCTGCTGCTCTGGATAGCTACCATGTGGCTCGATGCCCCGTCCGGGATCTACGCGATAAATGAGAATTTCGCCGGCCTGCGAGCGGTCAGTATGCGCTGAGGCTTCGCGAGGCACTGCGGCTTTATCGCCGCTTGCATCGGCAATCTCCTCCTCATTACTCTTGCTTGCCACTTTACAGCCCAAGAGGTATACACACACACATATATAATGCCACTGCACCAAACAGGTTTTGCACAAATATCATTGGAACTCTAGATTTTTGGAAAGCTGGCACTAACAGGCAATTTGTGTAGATAAACAGTTTAGCAAACAGAATTTTACATTGTTGCTGCAGTTAATAATATTGTACCATTATAAATAATGCACTGAATTAATTTACGTTTGTGAACTTGATGATTTTAATGTGAATAGCAAAATCGAAGAAAATTTTATTTACTGATTAAGTGAAGTGAATTTGTATAATTTTATTTCATTTAATAGAAAATCATGATTTATTCAAAAGTTGATGTATTATTTAGTTTATAATTACGCTCTTCAATGAGTTATTCATTAAACGGAATTATCCAAAATTATAATCTTAATAAAGCTGCTAAATGAAATAAAATTAAAGTACCCAAGGTAGGAGGCCGGATATGCTAATGATCGACTGATTTTAATGTTTAATTAGTAATAAATTAATTTAATACAAATACATAATTAAACGTTAATAAAAGTGATATTCTTTGTATTTATAGAATTAAAAGTTCCAAAATATTAAGTTATCTAGCTTATAATAAATGAAAAAGTGGTCGATTGATTGCGCTTTTATTAGTTATGATTATTTACAGCTTTGGCAATTGCATAATTTAAAAACAAAAATTATAATTCGGAAGAGAACAAAAATCGAATTCGTTGTAGGTCTCGATAAGAATAATACATTTAAAATAACCTAAGGAATATTATAACTACAATAAAATTGATAACTCTAATGCTACAAATTTGCTTTGGGGTTTAAGGCTAATAGCGTTGGAAAAGCCGTCTTTGTGCCACAGTCTGGGCTAATCCGAAAACGGAGTCTTTCTGAGGTGAGACATATAAACTAAGATATATATCCGTCTTATCTGTTCGTATCCTTTTTACAAGAAGCTCTCACTATTCATTTTCCAGTACAACGTGGAAGTTGGCATCTATTTCAATCTCAGGCAGCTGCACTTCCATGCGGCAGGTGGATTTATAAAGGTCGACCTTCCTCTCTTGCTATCTGTAAGTCTGCAAAAATAGACGTTCTATTTAAAGTCACTTTTTCACTTTGCCACTTCTGATTTTCTTTCTACCTTTAGAGAATATACATGTGCCTCTGATGTGCGTGATTTGTTGCGTATCTATAAACAATTTCTTAAAGTCGAATAGATAATCAATACTAGAAAATTTAATAATTTGATAATTACACAGTATTTTTAAGAATGTTCTATTATTATTTATCGACTCGTTTTATTTTTTTATAAGGTAATTTTGATCATTATTTATTTTCATTAAAATTTCATTATAATTTCATTTAAAAAACGATATTCGAGAAAATATTAATCCAATTTTTGTGGCAAAACAAAATTAAAATCATGTAGTAATGAATTATCGTTACTATAGTGAATTGATGAGTTTATCGTTAGTTAACTAGCTCAGCTTTTTCTACGGATTATTGGGATCGTTTTCTGAAAGTGCAGTGCGATTGGCTGAAAGCGAATAGCCAATTTACTTCTTCACGGAAAATTCACTTTGAGGAAAAACCTATCGAATATACTTTATCGCTAAAATGTTTCGATTTCAAATATTTGAGTTCAAATATTTCCAAGCCGAATACTTCATCAATAGTTACGACCTAGCATGATATTATTTTATTTCATGTTAAAGAAGATATTGAAATTAAAATTCGTGTGACGTAACGATCGTTGCTTAATTAAATTATCAAAAAAAGAATAAGAAATAGTCGTTCAATAATCCAATTTCTGGTCTAAATTCTTGGCAGGAGTAGTTCCCACAAAAACGACGTACATTTTCCAATTTTTTCTAATCATTCCTTATAAATTCATTGTTATGGTCTATCAAAAACACTTATTTCACATACATAGAACAAATCGCGTTTTCTCGTGGCTGCTTTATACCGTTGTAATTTACTTTTTACAGAAATTATTCTACATGTTATGGAGTTTCAGCTGCTTCTCTTTTTCAAATTATACACTAACTTAATTTATATATCTGCAATATTAATTATTACTTTCCTATGTTTTTGAAGTATTTCCGATAAAAAAGATAAATAATAAATACTGCAGTCTATAGAAAGCTTTATAACATGAACGTGCATGATTTTATAATTTAACTTGTTATGTCTAATACTCGGTCATTTATAAAGAAATAAAAAAACTGTATAAAGTAAGCGACTGGAAATAAATAAAAATATCAGTGTATAATTGTTCACGCGCGATATTGATTAGAGAGATAATGTAAATAAATATTTTCAACAATCGACATGTTCTCAGTTGAAAGTGTAGTTTGGTCAGTATAGTCAATTCCGAATAGAGGAGTGCAGTCAGTGAGAAACGCAGAGCTCAGGATTGCCAAGGTCCAGATATATAAGGCGCATAAGTTGCTATCGTATATCCGCGCGCACACCAGCAGCGTCTCGAGTCTATATATGTATACACTCATAGGATGGGAGGTTGCCTCGATAATCTTCCACTTTTTTTTTGTTCACAGATCGCCGGTGCCATGACGACGTATCTCGTGGTGCTGCGCATAACAACGCGTAGTAGTATAGTATACGGTCGCAACGGAGCAGAAGGAATCCAAGGGTCCGACGGATCGAGAACCACAACACAAACGAGGTTAAGGGATAATCTTTCGAAGCGCTCCCTTGCAAATTTTATCATCCGCCGCCGACGCACTCTCTCTCTCTCTCTCTCTGGTACTGTGCACTGGCGGCAGCAAATGAATGCTGAAATATAATACAACAAGAGAGAGTAGCCGCCGCGGCGGTACAAGTTCATGTCCTCCGAAGATGGTAGAGAGAAAAGAGAGAGGGAGAGAGAGAGAGAATATACACCGCGAGCCGATCATATATTTATCAGATAGTGGCGAGTAGTCGGTGGCTACCAGTATGCGCAATAAGGAGCTTAAAGTGATCCCCGTGGCCCGCCTCCCCGAACTTTATACCCCGAGATCGGTGCGCGTCTGCCTCTTGATTATACCTCGCCTCGTTGTCTCTCACCTTATATAGCAAGATGCCGTTGGCCGTTGCAATTATATGTTTGGCGGAAGTTCCGAGGCTGCCGGAGAGATAGGGATGATTTAGCGACCGAGTTTCATTATTCACTTGGATGCAGATAGGCTTCTTGTGTGTTTGCTTTGCGGGTATATAGGCCGCAAATTTCAGCGGTGATTGTTAATGACCCTTTGCACGAATTGTTTCGGCGTATTTCAATGCCTTTTACTTACTTTTATATGTTTTTTTCGTTGCGATAATAGCTGTTGGATTACATAGTTTCCTTTGCAACTAGTGAATGATGAGATTTTAATTCAACTGTATATTAGTTTAAGATTTGTATGAGATATTTTTAGACTACCTTTTATGGCTATTATTAATTATACCGTATATATTTAGTTTATATAGCTAATCTGTATAAGTGTACTATTTAATGTAATTATGATATATTATAAAAATTTATAATACCTATGTTCCAATGTTTTAGAATTTATATGGTATATGCACATTGCAATGCTTCATAACGTTTTATTCCTTAATTCTTATTTGGGTTAATAAGTTGTATGCCTCATGCACTGACAATAATATGAATTCCAATTAAATTAAATTGTGATTGGAATATTTCTTGGAAATCTAAAGTTCCCTCGTCTATTACTTCAATGTATTGTCGAAAATAAGATCTTTTTTTTTTAAATTCCTCGGTTAGCTGTATATTGACTTTGTTGATAAAAGTTTCTCGTATTCGCATTACTTGAAATTCTGTAAATAGAATCTTTGTCACGTTTATAGAATTAATTTTTATTGTTAATGCAACATAATATGCAATTAAAATTTTTTCACAAACATTTAAATAAAAAACTGTTGCATCCGCAGTAAATGCACAATTTCGTATGATGAAACTGTATCGGTATAAAATTTCTTTTCATAAATAATATTTTATGTAAATTTTTTTTAATACGGAGGTAAACTGGAGAATGAAATTTCTTTTATCTGAAATAAGCAAAGAATCAAATAATCATTCGGATACATTTTTTAGTCTTTTTTAAAAGTGTAATAATTTTCAAAGTTATTATAGACGCTTAAAATTTGTATAATTTTATATGTATACCTTAGTATGGCATGACGTCAACTTGACAAATTTTCATGATGATTTATTTGGTTAAATCTTTTAATAAATCAAAGAAAAGATACGATCTAATTCTTTTCGTATCAGTTATCAAAATACAGAATAAAACGATTATTTACCTCCCATAATCCCATGATTATATTCGCTACCTCCTATCTCGTCTATATACCAGTGTACATTTGTATATACACGTCCTGTTATATTCTTTAACAATTTTTTTAAATAATATTTTGGTTTTATTTTTATTGCTATTTTTTGGCGTTCACGGTAACTGGAAATAGTAGGTATCGATACAAGACCAGTAAACTTTTCCTCTTGTATTTTTATATGAGGTGGAAAACGATCCTTGCAAATCAGTATAAAGGCCATTTTTAACTAAATGGTCGACGTTTCGGACGTTTTATTTATTATTTACGTCCCTCTTCAGGACCTAAAAGTATTGTTATTTACGTTTCAAAAAAGTAAACATCATGTCACTATGTTTTCGTTCAATTTTCAACTTTTTTTTATCAGTCGATACGTCAGGTTAGTATCCCACTAGCACAAAACGTTGTCACAACATTGTCACAGTATTGCAACAACGTTGACAACGTTAACATTAGGAATTGATTGTTGATAACATAAGGAAGAATCTGATCTTATCGAATCTCAATATCAGCTTCACATGCAGAGACCTTAAAATACACTACGCCGGACTCGCTGTAACGTGAAAATTTGGAGGAAAAAATAAAAGCTCGTGATTTATTAGAGCGCACGAGTATATTAGACTTGCATACGAAAAAAAAACTAAAAAATTGAACATCAATAATTCTTTTTGACCATGAAATAAAAGAAAATCGATGAATGTTAAAAATTATTTTCCAGTCACTATTCCACAAAAAAATCGAATAAAATGAATTGTGAAGTTTGTATAAAATCGGTTTATCGGTTTTTGAAATATAGAAGGATACACACATACGCACAAACATTAAAAAAATGTTTAAAGCATTTATGGAAAAAAATTTTTTTTACTGAAACTAAGCTTCCTTTCTGAGGAAGCAAAATTATAGTACGCATGTTTGGGTTTGCTCATCGAGTGGATAATATACAAACAATTCGAGAATTTTATGTGCATCTTGCGCACATCTGTTTGACAAAAACAATAACTTCTGCAGATTTAAGACATCTGCAGATGATACTTTTATTTTTTGCTTTCTTAGAGAGGAAACTTTGTAACGATGAAAAATATTTTTTTTATAACAATTCTTAAAAGCATTTTTTAACTTCATTGGAACAAAAATCAACTATTTTTGATAAAATGGTGTGTGTGTTTTCTAATTTCAAAATTCATTTTATTCTTTTTTTTTGTGGAATGGTGGTTGAAAAATACTTTGGAAGATTTTTGCGGCTTGATAGTAATTCTATAAAAATTTATAATATTACGATATTTACTTATAAATAATACTAATGACAAACGTTTCTAAGCTTCAGATTCGTTCTGCACTAATGAAATAATCCTTCAGAATCAAATAAAACTTTTACAAATTAAAAGATATAGCAGTCAAAGCTTAAATGATCGCACTGCAATGACTAGAAAGTACAAATCTTTAAGCAAAAATTGATTCAGCTGCCGGGGTTGGAAAATTTTTTATCATATTTGAAATTTAAAAAAACTAATATATTTTTTTCATAATGATACCAAATAATGGGATTTTGTGAAGAAATAACTTCATTCAAGGGTAATATTTTAAAAACATCGATATACAAGTGTCTCGTTATTCTTCACAAAAACTTGTTCCTGAAAGCTTCAAAGAAATGCAGGATCATGTCCTTGTCAATAATGTAAAAATATCTATCAATTAGAGAAATTACGAGGTTACCTATACAATCATAATTTGCATCATCTGCAATCTCTTCGAAAGTAGTGAAATCACTATTCCCAAAACTTACCTTCGAAAAGGTAAAATCTTGGCAAGTATGAGTGTATTTTTTCCTACTCGCTTCAGTGTATTTGAATAAAATGCTCTTGCACAATCCTTAATTTTTAATTTTTTAAATACATTTAATTAATTAAGTAAACGTGTATCTATTTTACTAATTGTCTCAAATAACAATTTGTGTTTTTAAATAAATAATTATACTCAATTAAATTTATTCAATTTAATCAAAAGAACAAAGATATCTAATCAGTATGCTATTTTCAACGATTTACTTGCACATTATATTCAATGGAAAAAGAATTAGAAGTGTTGTGTGAATTGCGACCATGCGTGCCTTTTATTTAGGTATCGTGTTTTCATTTGTTTTTCTGTATTCAAGATAACTAAATTTAAAGAAGATGTAGTCAGTTAAAATTCGTGAGCCGTCACAATTGCTTACGCATTTGACGTAAGATTAGAGTACATGTATGTACATGACAAAATACAAGCTTTAAATCTCTACAAGGTTTTAGAATAATGTTTTTGAAAAAAGGAACACTTTTAATTATTTTTACATAATCTAAGCATCAGGACAAAAAATTAAAGTACTCAAACTACATCCCAATAAATAATAAATTATAAAGTGAATAACGTGTAACTCATTGTTACAAAGTCTTCATGAATTTGAAATGATCAACATTATAAAAAATATATCAAACAAAGGTAAAACATAAATATTTAAATATTAAATCATAAGCACATGAATGGTATCAAACTGAATCATAAAATACTGGACCCTTTTATAATAAAATATATAAAAATTTATTCGAATTTTCAAGCATAATAAATACACAAAATCCTTTTGCACGCACATATAATGTATCATAAAATAGACTAACTTTTAAATCCATGTTTATTGTTGAAATTGTAAAACTATTACCAAATATGTCGTGACTGTGCCTGCAATCTGATAAATCGGATTTACTCAATAATTACAAAAAGTATTATATATTAGTGTTTAAATAAACAAGTTTCCACTCACTGATGTCAGTAAAGATCTATCCAATGAAAATAGGCCATAAACGGTAAAGCTTAATTTCTTGTAACATAAATACAATAGAAACTGACTGAACTAAAAATTTAATGGTTTTCAATGCAATATTCTTTCAATTTACGTTGGCCAAAATATTACCTGCTCTTTTAGTTCTGGATCTTTCGTTTTAATGATGCATCTATGCACAATTTCTCCTGTTCTTCTGCTCTATTAATTTGCAAATAAATTTTTTTCTTAATCAAAGCAATTTTATAAATTAAAATTGAAAAATTTATTATTTAATTACCTGATCTATAACATCATTGACGGAACTCGTCAGAATTACGAGATTACAAACGAACAGTGAAATCCAACCCCAGCATGCTATTCGTCCGCACGTTGAAAGCGAATAATTTTCCATTATAATCGTTGCACAATCGTAGTAAATGTAGAAGATGGAAGTCGTGAAAATATTTGAAATGGACAAAAGCATCGGTAAGGCATAGAATTCGGACAGATCCCCTGATAGTTGGCGCAAAGACAAATACGAAGAATGTACCAGGGAAAAATTTTTGGGATCTGGATTCACATTGTTCAGAGTCTCATCAGGCAGAATAAAACTAATATTGATTGGGCAGACTGACACATTTGATGTAAATGCAATGTTGTAATTTATAATGCTGAAGCACGCAGCGAGTATGTGTAGAAGCACACTATACTGGATAATTATACAACTAAGCATAAAATTGGATACATAAAATGTTGTGTAATATTCTAATAAATCATCGAATGCTAGTGAGGAGAATGTCACAACGATTGTCCATATGAGAACATTGAAGACCAAAAACAGTTTCGAAGTATAAATCACAGATTGTAGTTCACCTTCCGAGTTGTGGTATGCCATTACGATCCGAATCATCAAATGCATGTTTCTTGCAATTCTAAAGATTCTCTCCTTCCGAGTGCAAAATAAGACCACAATGCTTAACGTGATCAAGAAGGTAAATATCATATGGGTGCGTTCGTTTATTTTTTCGAATTTAGGTCTATCACTGAAATCCCACCGCCATATAAATCTTATAGAAACAGTATGAAACACAATCAGGGTTATAATTAGAAAGATGCTGTACACGATGCTTTTAATGCAAGGCATTACAATCGAATGACTAAGTTTATTTTTCTCAATCAATTTGAAATCAATACTGATCGGTGCTAATCCGGAAATTTTGAATAGATAATACATAAATTTAATAAAATGTTTGTTTGATGATAGATGTTTAATCCAAGTTTTCATTTTTCTACAACTTTTTTAACGGTATATTTATGTGCGAGCATAAAGCAAACTTAAAAGCTACGTGTCAATCGGTACCTTGGTAGCAACATGTGTTATTCAGTGAATTGCACATAGCATCCCCGTATAGTTATAAAGGAACTTGTTGATAAGTATACGTTAGTGGAGTCATTTGATAAAAACGATAAAATCTATAGATAAGGAATAGGTATACGTTCATTCGCTTTCACTAAGCTTTGATGCTAAGCGAGAAAAAACAAAATGCAATTTAACCCTGATGGGAAAAATGGGGTTATTGGATCGCCGATTATCTAATAGACAAAAAATGAGTTTATACCTCTCATAATATATAGTGTACTATATATTATTAAAGCGAGAGGTATGGAACGCTTATTATCACTGATCCGACTATTCTATAAACGTATAATCGATAGAATCAATTTTCCTCGTATGGCGAAATATGAAATATAAATTATTAATTTAATTACACACTTGAATCACATACAGTTAAAAATTAACATCACGCCACCTCAATTAATAATTTACATTGCAAAAATATTAAAAAGTTATACATTTTTGAGATTAATACTATTTACAAATTCAATTAACTTCGAGTGTGGTGTAGGTTTTGTAGTCCACTTCTATTTCCTTAGCCTTGAATTTTTCTTTAATAAAGAGATGACGAATATTAAAATTAATTAAGGGGTTGTCGGAACCAAATCAGCTTCTCACTCGAATCGTAGTTTTCGATATGCGTAAAATTTACGCACCTGCTTTCGATCCCACCGGTCTCAATATGTTCACAATAAAATTCTTTTGTGTCATTGGCTCGTTATTTTAGCCGTGAGAACCTACAACTGTTGTATTCTAAGCTAAATGAATAGGTTACTTCACTGAAATGGCGCTAGTATCAGGTGGGGATATCCTAACCCAGCGAGAGTTTAGATTAGAATAAAAAAAGTGCATGTACTCATGGCGAAAATAACGAGCGAATGGCACTAGAGATTTTTTGAGACCACTGAGAATGACAGCAAATTCGTAAATTTTATGTATACCGAAAAGTACGGTTTGAGCTAGGAGCTAATTTGGCTCCGACACCCCCTTAATATGTTTGGTACGAAAGCTAAATTTGACATTCTCACTAAGGTCGATTGCTTCCTTATCGCAGAAGATGATGGGTTTAGTGTCCTGGCTGTATAATTTCATAGATAAAACTCTGAACCAAATATCCTCTTGAACTGCACTTGAAAATGATATTTATTCTGCCTCTATACTCGTTAATGCAATTGTCTGCTGTTTTCTGCTGTTTCAGTTTATGGGTCCACCTTGTAAAGTAAATTCATAAGCAGTAAATCATAAGTATATCTATAGTGCAGTCTTGCCTTCCAAACTTGGTAAGTATTGATTCGATGAAAGAATAATAATATCCCAACAACTTATGAATTATTTGATAAATTTATAAAATAGCTTCGTATAACTATTGAAACTTACCGTAGCTCCTCACACAAAATTCGCTTCCGGGCAAATAAAATAATGCAAGAAAATTTGAATACATTCATGCTTTGAGATTTCGGTTGCAACACATGGTGCTTCACAGTATCCACAAAGCTCTGTATCCTACAAATCACAAACAATTTTATATTTTAATTTTAAATTATTTATTTATTTGAATATCACATAGGTCTAAAAAATGTTAACTACAGCTTATATTTTAAAATACGGTAACGGGGCAGGAGACTAGACTAGCTTCTCGACTAAGCTTGCTTCTCAAATACGCGGCCGTTATAATACATATAAATGACAATTGCTCTTCACTTTCACTCTTTTCTAATGAACTAGTCTTAATATGTTTAATAAACATTTTCCGAATAAACATTTCTCTTCAAAAAGACAACCAATGTTCAGCTAAAAGTTCTCTTGTTTATTTTTAACCTAAAAGGATGAACATTGCTTTCTCTTTTTGGCGGGCAATGCTTACTGCAGGGTATACATTTATATAAACCCAGATGTTTTAATTGGTGTGCGAGTGGTTTAACTTATTATAATATTAATAAGTCATATAGGATTTATATGTTTAATCCGGACGAAAATCTTAATGGTTAGCAAGGTAATAAAATTCAACACCATTTGAAAATAGCTACTATAACTTTCTTGTCTATCTATCTATAATTACAATCGCATGTGAATAGAATACAAATCTGATACCAAACCTACGATGAAAGTAATAATTAAAATAATGTGGTATACTATTAAAAACTAGGCTTTCGTTGGAATATGTCGTTATCGAAGATCTTATTGACTTTTTCTATATTAAAGTGAAATAAATATCTACTGGTGATAGACCAAGAAATTCGAATAAACGGTACGCAAATATGATATCTTATTACTACATGAAAAATCTTTATGCTGGATTTTAATTGTAAGTTTAAAATTTTGAAAGTAAATTGATAATGTGGTGTGATGTCGAAATTTAAGGTAAGTCAGTAGATAAGCTATGGGGATTCTAGAGCAATGGGGATTCTGGCTCAGTGGGGATTCTGGCTCATGAGCCTTGCGTGTTCTGGCGAAAAATCTGCGTGCACTTTTAAACTGGTGTTTCTGGCTCACCCTGTTGTGGAATCCCTACTCCCCCCTCCCCCATCCCCCCGCAGAGTTAGATGAGCCAGAACCGGCCTAGCGTTTCTGGCCACCGTGTTGAAGATGAGCTATCTTTTTCACCCGCTGAGCTAGAAGAGACAGTGAGCCAGAATCGGCCTAGGGTTTCTGGCCCTGCTGCGGATGAGCCAGAAACGGCATTTAGCGCGAGCGGCTCATGCATGCGTCAGGCTGCCCGCTGTCAATCATTTTGCAGCCACTTCCCGCTGCCCGCTGTCCCCTGCGCTGAGCCAGAAGTAAACTCCAAAAGCAAAAAGCAGGTCGACATATCCGAGACTTCTCCGAGGAGCACTAGAGTATGCGAGCTGCAAAGTTCACCAACGTGTCTTTTTTTTTTTTTTTTTTTGAAAGGCCGAGGAGGGGAAGATCTTCGAAAAGACACCCAAGATGGAATAGGCAGTGCCGGATTTGTACCGGCTAAAAACCCCTCCCCGTTTGGGTAACCAACCTTAAGGTTATAGTCCCCGAAAGTGAAGAAATTGTAGACAAGGAAAGGGTGTAGAAAAAGGGTGAGGCTGCGGTTGGTACGGTGGCCATCTCGCCACGAAAAAGGGGGCGAGGGAGGCACTTAAACATGTAGCGTGGAGTATAGAAGCCGAGGGGCGGTGGATTTTATTTTATGGTTAAGTGTGAATGTGAGAGAGAGTATGTTGTGTTGTGGTGGAAGCGTGTAGTTGTGAAGTGTCTGGAAGGGGGGAGTTGGAGGAGGGATCGGG
>UELU01138437.1:0-12997 GCA_900490025.1 Megastigmus dorsalis | reverse complement strand
TTAACTAAACAAATTAATAAACAAAAATATATTTGCATAAATAAAAGAAAATATAATTTATTTAATGCGTACGAAAGCCAATGAATAAATAAATGACAACGCAGTCGCACGCCGCCACCGAAGTTGTACGCGCGGCGCGCCACGCCTGATCGAGCGCCTTGTGTTTGTTGAATGATATCTCGATAAAATCAAAAAATCCCTTTCCAGAAAATAGCTATATCGACGTAAAATTTCCTCCTCTTTCGATCTAGCAGGTCAAAAAAAAATATTAAAAATGCATTTTTTGAGATATAGCACATTTTATATTTTTTCAAGGTCAAATTAAGCAAATTTAACAAATCTGAGAAGACAATCGGAAAGCTGAGGAAAAAATACATCGAAATCACTTCGTTATGATAATTTCTAGGAGCATTTTAGCCCTTTAAACATGAGCCAAAAACAGCACGATTAAGCGCTCCCGCGCCGCGCTTGGAGAGTTGACGTGAAACGCCTCACATACAAATTATTTTTAAATAGAAAAAAGATTTATTATAATTTTTAAATATCAATAAAATACTTCAAATGCAATAATTCATGTTTTCAGAGGCCATATTGGAACCGCTATCGCTTTTTTTTTTAAATCACTAGACGGGGTTCGATAGAACTTGAAATTACGAACATTTTGAGACTTATAAATTTTAAATCGATGCATACCCACTCTGGGCACCTTCTTCCCCCCCGAATTTTCGTCCCATCGCGCTTTTATGCTTTCTTTCAAAGGTGCTGGAGATGATAGCGTATGAACAGCTGCAGGAGCATCTTGCAGTCTCTTGCATACTTGACCCTTGCCAGGTCGGATTTCAACCTTTTCACTCTACGAAGACTGCACTACTGAAGCTGACAGAAGACATACGGAAGGGAATTGACAAGAAACTGGTAACTTTATTACTTTTCTTCGACTTCAGTAAGGCTTTTGACACCACACCGCCATCACGTCTGCTCGCCAAACTACGGTCTATACGGTTCTCCAGGGATGCACTTATGTGGATAAACTCCTACTTTTCCAACAGGTAGTAGGCAGTTTTCTCCAATTCAAGTGGCGAGTTTTGGTGGCTAGCCACTAATTTAGGAGTAGTGTACGTGAAGTGTTTTTGCTTTGAACAATTTTTTTTATAATAACTGCACACTGTCATATTACTATTAATTATAAGACTGACTTACTGTGATAATTCTCTAGTATTTAAGACTCTGTAATAGCAACTGCGATATCACCGACGAATAAGTGTGCAATATTTTATTTTATTTTATTTTATCCGATTTTATTTTGTATTATTACATGTTTATACAATTTTGTAAGAAATCTCTCGCTACCACTCGCTTTCTCTCTGTCGCTCTGTCTGTTTTTCTCATTCTCTCTCTCTCTCTGCCTTTCTGTCTATGTGTCTCTATCTGTTTCTCTCTCATTCTCTCTCTGTCACTCTCTCTCTCTCTCTTCCTCTGTGTCTCTCTGCCTCTCTCTCTCTCTTTGCGCTTGTTCCCCTTTGATTTTTTAAAGGCTTTCGATGCAATCCCCCAAGGTCTATTGCTTCTCAAGCTTACCTGTTCTGATAGTGACCTTGCTTGGTTCTATGCATATCGGCATGATCGGTTGCAGGCTGTGGTAGATGAGGGTGGCACGGCCTCACAATGGATAGAGGTCATGGCTGATGTCCCGCAACGGAGCGTCGTTGTACCGCTTCTCTTCATCGTTTTTATTAACGATCTCCCTTGCATTCTGAGCGTCTCTTCGCATACGATCTTCGCCGATGACATCCAAATCTGTTACTCTTTCCCGCCTGTCAACCTCCGCGAGGGCATTGCGGAGATTACGCGGGATGCTGAGGCCGTGGCCGTCTAGGCAGGTGACAATGGTCTATATCTTAACCTCGAGAAGACTAAGGCGATGCTCTTGGATAGCGAACCCTTTATATCTCGCTTGGATCTCGAGAGCATTTCCAAGGTCACCATTCTCGGGGTTCACATTCCACACGCGACCCTCTTTAAGAATCTTGGTGTTTTAATTACCCCAACTCTCAATTGGGTACCTCACCTGAATCAAGTTCTGCGTCGTGTCCACTATTCTCTTCGTACCCTCAAATTCTATAAACATGCTCTTTCTATTCCTACGAAGAAGAATATAGTTGAGAGTTTAATCTCTCCTCACTTTGACTATGCTGGTGCCGTCTATCGCGACCTTGATAAGATACGCACCACCAAGATTCAGCGTGCATTTAATGCTTAATTGGGGTGTGTGCGCTTCATATTTGTCAATATCCCCCATTTAGGACACGTCACTCCGCACCGCATTAGGCTAGATTGGTTATTTGCGGCCGAACGTCGAGAGCACTTCATAGGCTCTCTGGAGTTCAACATATTGGCGCATCGGTACCCGGCCTATCTCGCCGTCAACTTCAGTCGTATGAACATTGACGTGTGCACGCGCTATTCTAGCCGTCTTCCTCCTAGGTCCCTCACCTAGTCAACACCAAGAACAGAGGTCATGCGGAAGTCTTTTTTTGTCACCGTGTCCAATCTCCTCAACCAGCTGGGGCCTCTGGAGTTTGACCCGGATCGTGTGCTCAGGTTTAAGACAAGCTCCGTCAGTTATCTTCAGGCATGCGACTGGGCCGACTGGAATACACGAGTGATGCTTGAGGGCCTGGGGTGGACGGCTGATGCATATAAACACCATTTGAAGAAAGAAGGAGACCACATCTCACCAGCTTACTTAGTATCTCAAGAGACTGTTACATTTCTATTTTTAATTTTTTAACTTCAACTTTTACAATATAATTTTTTAACTTTTGTCTTTTTATTTAAAATTTTCTTTGGCAGTATAATTATCAAATTCAATTTTTCTTTCAAATTTTTCTTTAGTTACCAAATTCTTCTTATTCTCTTTATATTTTGCATTAATTATTGTTATTTTTATTTTTATTTTTTATTATCATTATATTTTATCTTAATATTTTGATATTTTATTTGATTATTGTTATTACTATCTACATTATCATTATTAATATTTTGTAAACTATGTATTTTTCAAAATATGCCCAATGCTCTCTGCATGTCTCTCTCTCTCTATCTCCGTTTCTCTCCGTTTCTCTCTCTCTCTCTCTCTCTCTCTCTCTCTCTCTCTCTCTCTCTCTATATGACTTTCTTGTTGAGTTGCTAGACCAGCTTTATTTCAGGTCTGCTTCGCCTACTGTGAGTTCTTGAAGTACACGACGCAACTATAAACTCTTGCGATGTGTCACGACCATAATCTCTTTCGTTGGTTTTCTGGGTTTCTCGGAGTAGGTATCTTCTTGTTATTAGCACTGTATGTAGGGCTGTGATTAGTGTGTGCTGCGGAGGTCGAGCGTTTCGCAACACTATTCGCATGTGCGTCTTAAATTTAAAATTTTAAGCTTTAAATTTAAAATATAATGAATGTTAAACTCATTTCTTCTGAGCACAAAATCGGACACAGTGCTGTATATATTCTCTAACCTGTGAAACTGCGTTCCTGTTCACCATTGTGTGTTCGTTCAATTTGGCTATTCTGTACATCGTATACAGGGCGACTGTGTGTTTATTTGTGTTTGTTTACATCCACACACCTGTTTAAATAGTTACCATGTGATAGCTGAAATTTGAATATCGCCTCTAATCTTAATATTAATCTTAATATTAACACTAATGTTAACACTAGCGTAATTTTCAGGATAGTTTTTTTAATTTTTAACTGTTTAATTAAAGCTTACACCGTCTTCAGGACTGATTGTAGTGTGTGTATAGTATATCATGCGCTTGCGTATAGTTTATTTATTTATCTATTTCTTTAATTTCGTCGATTGTAAATAATTTTTTGTATGTTTTCTACTCTCTCTTTATCCTAATAATTCAAATAAAGCGTAACGGTTGGCGAGTCTGCAGTGAATTTTCGACTAAATACCCAAACGACTCTGAGCCGAGTGCAAATTGATTATATTGCATTCCGATGTACCTGCTGCACAGTGCAAAAATTGCAGGCAAACTGATCATGCGACTTACGTCGCTTTGTGTAAGAGGGACGGTTTTTATGCGCTGCAATCCTGCGGTCACTGATAGGTTTTCGCGAGCGTCTACAATAGCTGTGCCCTTTTCATTGCCGGTAACACGACCTACTTCGGTCGCAGCTTCCTTTCATCAGCTGTCTCTGCCAAACGCCAAGCCAAGTTGTCTCTTCATCGCTCGTTTGGGTTTCAGAGCAGCTTTGCACCTCCAATTCGACATCAGAGTCTGCCTTGCGGTCATTATCGCCCGTGTCGCCTGTGACGCCAACCGTGAATCCTCGTTTTGTAAGTATGACTAAAAACGCCGAAGTTTCTACCTACTTGAATGCGTTCCTTACTGAATCCCATAAATTCGTGTAAGAGTCCAGAAAGGCTGATTCACCTAACGCTCAGACCATAAAGCAACTCACCGAGCACGTGCATTTTCAACATGCAGAGATGAGTACTTTGCGCTCTGAGGTGGCATCAATTTCCCATGCTATAACTTAGGTGGACCAATGTGAGGTTATCGTTTCTGAAATCCCTACTACTATGTAGCCCACCATAGATGCTGCACCGGAGAAAGTGATCGCGGCTTTGGGCCTTGCGGGCGTTAGTAACTAGATTTTAGATTGATTCCCACATAACCCTCGACGGTTTTAACTTTTTCGAGTTGATAGGAAAGATAATGAGGGTGGAGGTGTCGGGTTGTATATGAGAAACCACTTCAACGTTCAAGTAGTAGCGCAATCGGGCCCTGTTTTCGATAATACGCCGAATTTATTATCTGCTATATTCAGTGAACTCCCTTAAGCTTGTACTTGCTGCCATTTACCGCCGCGTTTCTGCATCTTAACCCTCAACCTTTTTTTCAATACTTTGTCCCCCCTGCTACACCACTATTCACATAGTATCGTAACGGGCGATTTCAATATAAATATGTGCACCCATACCGCCGCCACAATTCACTTCTCTAATCTCATAGAGTCACACTCGCTCCACCTGGTACCATCGAGGCCCACCAATCATGTCCTTTTACGCAACCCTCATTGCACACATGGTTAGATCTTTTTCTTGTTAAAGATCTTAACAATGTCATACACTACGCGCAATCCGAGTTACCTTTTGTTGCTGGCCACGACCTAATAATGCTTTCCCTGCGCTGTTCAAAACCACCTGCAGCAAGGAAGGTCATTCGTACTCGCAACCTCCCCCACATCAGTCTGCCTGACCTTTTAGCAAACGTATGACGTAACCTCTTCAGCGCTGGTCATCTACCCCCTTCTAATGCGCTGAACAAAATTTCCTTCTGGCCGTTCGTGGCACTCACCCACTGCTGGGAGTTTTTTCGGTGGATGTCAGCTCGGACGCTCGAAAGTTGTCTTCAGCCATCATTTCGGCCTACTATATGCGTGCCCCCATGCGAGCTATTGCACTTTCTTCCTTGTATCACGCCGGCCATCCGATCCCTCATGAAACAACGAGACAAATCGTACAGAGTCACCTGCTCCTCTTGCTCAGGTGGCGAGTTTACTGTTTACAAGTCCTTTCGAGCTCGAGCCTCAAATTTACTCGACACTGCTAAGTATCGGTACTTTGCTGATAGACTTGACTCGGCGCCCGATGCAAGTGCAAGGTGGCCCGAACTACGTCGTATGCGTGTCTCGAAGTCTAGCCTTTCATCGGCTTTTTCACATTTCTCCAGAAATAAGTTAAACATCCACTTCGCGGTGGTAAGCTGCAGCTAAGCATGATTATGAGCCCGCGCTCTGTCAGCCCCCTCGCATCAGTTTCCACACATAATGTCGAACGAGAAAGTATCTCAAATGCAATTTTTCCTGTAGACCGGAAGCGCGCCCTCGTCTCACCGATTGCTAATGGGGGCTAATGCAATCTTTCACCTACCTAGAGGCTCACTTTCTGCTTGTGGACTAGTAGGCCGGCTTTTGAAGCGGTTATAGTACGCAGTCAGCGCTGCTTAGTGTGCTTAATGACGTTCGTTTGGCGATCGATAGGCATATACTTTTTCAACTACTTAGCAGATCGCTTACAAGCGGTCATGGACGAGAATGACAAGATCTCTGGTTAGATTCACCTTACCTCTGGGGTCCCACAAGGTAGTGTGCTTGGCCCAGTTCTTTTTGCCGTTTTCATTAACAACCTTCCGCAGGTCCTCCGCCTAACACTTCGCGTAAAACGTTCAGCATGCACTCGCATATGCATCTGACAAGTGGTTTGTCGGTAGTCCCCAGCCGAACCTTGCGTTACCGCGTACGACGTACGACAAAGAGTGCCCGAAAAACTCAGATATTTTATCGAGAAGCGTTTGATACACGATGTTAAATTAACCATTGCTGACTCGCAACTAAGTATAATCACATGACGCTTATTTATTTTATTCTGTCTCTCATGCTTCCAATTTTAACGGAACTTAAATATTTTCGGTACGCGTAGTGGATAGAGTCGTCCGGAAATATACCAGAGCGAAATCTGAATTTATCCAAACAGTCCTGCGAGAGATCGAGACAGAGATAAGAATGAGGCTCTCGAGTTATTCCGGCCGCTCATTCAAAAAGAGCGCGGCTCAAGGTCAAAGGGCGCGCTTGACTGACGCGGCGCGAGAAAAGGGCTTCTCGCGTCCCGAGCTGGCTCTCTGCGCTCTAGCCGCGGCCTAAGTCGGAGCCACTTTGCGAGATCACGCTTAACACTCAACCGCGTTGCCACGCGGTCTACCTTTTTTCTATTAACAACCACAAGTTACTGTAAATTTAGTTTTAATATTGCTACTGCAATAAATCACGTTAAATTTATTGGCAGTGCAAAACTTATTTTTCGGCCTAAACCACCCAATCCTCGCGCACGCGGCAAATCATTCCTCTCCCCGGAATAGCGGACGCGATATCCCGATTTTCACGGAAGCCTCTCTACACGAGGTGGAAAACCGGCATCGTACGCAACGCGACTGGCTTCTAGATAGATTTCTTGTAAAAATTTGGGGTGCTCTAAACAAACTTGGTGCGCGTAAAACAATGTACTTTGTTTTCAAACTAATATCGCGCTGCGATTTTCCTATATGAAAGATATTCTGTGTAATAAATATAACCGATATATTTCTATGGTGAATCAATTTTGTAAATAGATCAAGAATAATTTCGTTGGAAGTTTCTCGCATCAAATCATTCAGCACGAGTAAGTTCTTTCTGCGATTGTTGGACAAATATTGTTGGACTCGCGCACCTCTCTTGCCACTCGGCTGAAAAAAACAGTATGCGGTCGAAAGACACGTTACGAATATCTAGCAAGTGGGCGAGAAAGTTCTTTACGAACAAGGTCTTACCGCAGTCAGTAGGGCCACACAAGCAAACACGTAAGAGGATGCTTCCAACGTGTATCAATGCTTAACACTGATTCGCCGGTTTTGATCGATAGCATTTTTATAAAGACAAACGCCATCCCCAGCGATGGCGGCGCGCGCGCGTGTGGGCACGATGGACATGCATCAGCTAATATCGTGCGCTCCTCGTATGAGCAGTAAAATTTTTAAAATGAGCATCGCTCCGCGCTTGCTCAGCTGATAGCCGCGCGATGCATAAACTTATTCCCACGGAAATCAGCTGATTCACAGTGTATAATCTTATTCCCAGGCAGATTTTTTATGCTATTATCGAGAAACTTCTTTTTCGGCTGCGGATGAATCATTGCAAACTGAAACGCTCAATCAGTTCAGAGAGAAACGATCTCGTATTATATATCCCATCCCGTTTGCATATGTGGATATACGGCAAATTTTATACGCGGTATGAGAAGTAATACTATACCGCAGCATTAAAGATTGGGAAAGGAATTCGACGTCTGTATATGCAATCGAAAAAAGGGCAGCTTAGCGTCGCACCATCCAACGGAAGCAGTTATATTAATTTTTTCGAAGAAGTGTTTTTGTCAGTTATTACTCAATCTCTCGCTCTGGGTGTCGGTGAAGGCGCGATGAAGGGTATTATTCGCCTGGCAAACTCTATCAGTAGTTCGTATGCTAATGAATATATCCCAAATTTGAGACTCGACTCGAGAAGTAATACTATAGTTCTGCTATAACAACCGACTGCATATACAATAAAAAAGCCGAGCATGGCCAACCACCAAGCGGAGACGCTTATCTTATTTTTCCAAGAAGTATAACGAGAGCAAAGGGGCGTTCATACCCAACCCCGTTCAGAGTGGCAGCGAAGTCGCTCCCATGGCAAGCCTTTCAGTACCCATGAGGACAGTAACGAATTCGGACTACTAGCTATAATGCTCGATAATCACGTTGAACGGGAATTGCGATACGTAATCGCACGTATCGCTAGTGTATTACACGTGAACAGTGCTATAGTGCCTACGGTGGCTTATCCTTTGCTGAAACAAGAATTCCGTTTCTTATTAGTGCAGTGCGGATTCTGGAGAATTCTGCGATTTTATGCAAGATTGTTCCGAAATATACAACCAGTTTTTTTATAGCTGGAGAATTGCTCCCGGGGATGGGGATGCAGCACATGAGTAGCTGCAGTTAACTCAATGTTGCTTATGAAGAGATACTAGGTAAGTTGTACATATTTTTAAAATTTATGATTTAAGAAAAACAAAATATTTTATTTGTAATTTTTTTCATGAAAGTTGTTTGCCTCGTTTTTTAAAAAAAAAGCACAATTTTTTCGCGGAACTAAATTTTGTACAAAAAAATAATTTTTAAATTCTGAATTTTGTACAGCAAGACGTGCGTTACTTATGGACGACTGTGACAGCCCCGCGATGTCTGAGGCGGAGAATGATACTAGTCCTTTTGATGTTGTTTCCGATGAAGAAAATGATGGCGAGTGAACGCAGTGGCTCGTCAGCTGGACTACGCCAGCGATATCTCAAATGCACGGACTAGCGACAGCGAGTCCGATGTTTATGACCACAAGGAGAGAGCAGCCCCTGCAACAAGAGCCAATGGTGCAACCGCTAGACTTGAGCCGCCAACATCCAGGGCCAAATTGCAGCCAGCTGACGACGATGACGCTGAAAATGTAGAAAATGCAGAGGAGGAGGCTATCACCATTCATTCTTCGTCTTCATCTTCTTCGTATGAATTTTCATCTTCGGATGAAGTTGTAGACGAACAAACGCTCGGTTTACGCGAGCGGCTCTCAATCATGGCTACTTATACAGAGCCGCACCTTGCAGTCATGAGAGCGATGCAGCGCGCAGAAAGAACTTCGACAAGCATCGAAGCAAGCACAGCTACTACATAATTTTTCTTATCGACGGAAGTCACCTCGAGAAAGGGAGTACCAGGACATCAAGGACGGGCGGCGATTGGTTTACAACGCCTTTGATGAAACCAATATTCTGGACCGGCGCGTCAACGAACGTAAATATTTTTTACAAAATTATTATTTATTTTAATATAATTGTTTATTTATTATTATTTTTTTTAAAAGTAATTCGCTCAAGGCTCGCGAGTAATGCTGTACTGTAAAAGTAAGAACAATACCATTATTACGTAATAATGAATTTATTGCTCATCAAAATTTACAATATGAAAGTGAATTTATCGATCGCCACGAGCCAAAGGTATTTTCAGAGGATATTCCCCTCTTTTCTTTTCTATGCAACAAGGTCCGTATTTAGATACAGACAAATAACCAACACGAAAGAAATATAGAGAAAGGAAACTCTAAGAAAACCAAAAATTAGAAAGACTATCAAATATTTATATTAGGGGAAATAAATATTATAATTAAATATAAGAAAAAATATTTTTATTTATTTATTAATATCAGAAGAAAATATACAATAAATTGCACATAATAACACATTACAAAAGTAATCCAGCAGAGGAAAATCTTGTCCTGTTCGCTGGTCTGGTTCTATATAAACTAAAAGACTTACAAACTATAAAATACTAAAATAATTCATCGCTGTTGTATTCTATGCAAAGTGCGCTTCCCGTCTTAATTCCTAGTAACATAGTTGGCCAAGATAGCTACCGGCGGAAAGAAGCCTCCCGATCGAGGCGGTGGAAAAGTTTACAAGTGTCATAGCGATACAAGAGTAAATTCGGTAGTTTGTATCATATGTGAAGACGTTTATCATATAAATGACTTTGTGAGAAGTAAAAGTGGATTGCAGTTGAGTGATACTTTCGTGATATGTAAAGAATTTAAGGAGGCAAACATAACCTCAATAAATCCAGACCACGTGTTGGAAGGCGAAGTGAGAAAAATAATTGCCCAGATAAAATATGCTTCCAGAGCAGAAATATTACAAAAATCAAAGGAGTACGTACAAATGCAAAAAATATGAGAAAACAAATTAGCAGAACAGGAAAAGTTACGAAAAGAAAAAGAAGAATTAATTGAAAGGATGGAACAGGAAAAAATAACAGAAATGCAGGTAAAAAAATTCAAATTACTTGTGGAATAGATTTGGATCAAACAGTGCATGAAGAAACAGTTTTTGCAAAAGCTGAGCTGAAATTGGTAAAAAGAGAAAATGAATTGTATAAAGAATTAAATACGGAATTAAAAGATTTGAATTAAAAGAAAAAAATGTAAGTCTAGAGGAAAAGTTAAAAAACATTGAAAGTGAAAGACAATTTGGCAGCGCAACAACTTTTGCAGAAGTAGCAGCTGGAAATATACAAAAGAAATCTAAGAAACCCCTAAGAATTGTAATAACGAAAACTGATAAAAACGAAACCTTAAACGAACTTAAGAAAAAAGTAAGACACTGTATAATGAAAAATGAAATAACAGATTCAGTAGCTATTGAAGAAAAAATAAAACCAAGAATGAAGATTGTAGGTATAAACAATCTTGAAAATCTGAATGATAAATAACTAGAGGAAGATATAAATGAAAGAAACTTTTTTAATTTCAACGATCAAAAATGTAAAATTGAGCACTCATATATTAGCAAGAAAGGGACGCAAACTGTTGTAATTGAAGTAACAGGAGATCTGCATAAGCATAGTAAAGACAATAAAAATAAAATATATATTGGACATCATAAGTGTATGGTGTATGATATAATAGACTGTAGACCATGTTATAAATGTGGCATAATTGGACATAAAGCAAAAAAATGCA
This sequence comes from Megastigmus dorsalis, assembly GCA_900490025.1. Classification (NCBI taxonomy): domain Eukaryota; kingdom Metazoa; phylum Arthropoda; class Insecta; order Hymenoptera; family Megastigmidae; genus Megastigmus; species Megastigmus dorsalis. The sequence continues at coordinate 1,851 of UELU01138437.1, read as the reverse complement.
AGAATCCTGCCAAGTGTACTAAATGCACAGGTGCACACATGGCAAGTGAGTGTACAGATCAGGTCAATAAAAATTGCTAAGCTGCATTTTCAGTAATAATAGATATAATACAAAGTTTTCAATCAACCACGAAGCAACAGATTATACAAGATGTAAAGTTTTTCAAACAAGGGCAAGGAAATACATAGACTCAACCGACTACGTTGTAAAGCCAGTAATACCCAGAGACATAGGTAACATAGGAAACTATATTAACATGCCTATTTCAGCCGGACAATCAGGCATATCGGAGGGAAATTTAAATACTTTAAATGTTTCAATACAGAAACAAATACGCTCTGGACGATTTTGAGATAAATTTTAACGAAATAATACAAAACGAATATCAATTTAAGAATACTGAAGATTTTAATAAAAGCATAGGAAGAAAAAATTTTGTAATCTTACACGTTAATATTAGAAGTTTAAATGAAAATTTTGAAAAGTTAGAAGTTTTCTTAAAGAGTTTAAATAACAAACCAGCAGTAATTATTTTCTCTGAAACGTGGATAATTAAACACATTGAACTATTTAGATTATCGGAATATAGAATTTTCTATAATGGTAGTATAATTAATAAAGCGGACGGAGTGATATTATATATAAGAAATGACATAAGTCAGGAGACCAAAGTAATTGAAGTAGATAGAATGAAATTTTTAGTTACTGATTTAAACATAAATAATCTTATATTATATTAAAGTGAATCAAATTTTTGTGTTCTCCGGTTCTCCGGTTCTCCGGTTCTCCGGTCTCCGGATCACCGATTAAGATGTAACTAATTTTTTACTAATGAGAACTACGTAACACTAACAATAACAAATTAGTGTTTACATTTTTTATTGTTTCATTGTTTATGGTTACCCATTTTTTTTATGGTATTTTTATGGTGTTTTCATCTTATATTATTTCATTGATTATGGTTACCCATTTTTTGTTGTTTTTTTATTCTTTTATGTGGTTTTCATTTTTTTTTGTGTTTTCATTTTTTATAGTGTTTTCATTTTTTATGGTGTTCTCATTTTATATAGTGGTTTCATTTTTTATGGTGTTTTCGATTTTTTTTATGTTTTCATTTTTTATGGTATTTCCATTGTTTATAGTGATTTCGTATTTATGGTGTGATTATTTTTTATGGTGTTTTCATTTTTATGGTGTTTTCATTTTTAATGGAGTTTTCAATTTTTATGGTGTTTTCATTTTTTATGGTGTTTTCGATTGTATTGTGTTTTCGTTTTTTATGGCGTTTTCATTTTTTATGGCATTTTCGTTTTTATGGTGTTTTCATTTTTTTGGTTTTTCGTTTTTTATGGTATTTTCATTTTTATGGTATTTTCATTTTTTAGTGTTTTAATTTTTATGGTGTTTTATTGCTTATGTTGTCTTCATTTTTTATGGTGTCTTGATTTTTTATATTGTCTTCATTTTTATGGTGTTTTCATTTTTCTTATTTGTCTTATTGAAAAGACAAAAATGATTAATGCGGAATTATAGAGAAGAAAAAATTAAAAACAAAAATGTTAATAGATAAAAGAAAAGAAAATATAGAAGAATTAGTGCAAATTAGTTTAAAAAATAAATTTACAAGTCTTAAATGTACAAAAAGTGTTAATGATATCGAAGAACCAACTATATCAAGTAAAAAATTAAAATTTGAAGAAAATGAAAAATTTTATGATGTATATGATGAACCAAATATTACAATAAATAAGAAAGGTACAGAATTATTAAAAAAACGTATTTTAAATAAAAATGAAAAAAGTTTAGAATTGACAAGTAAATCAAAAATAATAGGTCGAATAGCAAATGTAC